>BCLH01000459.1:63858-77251 GCA_001602315.1 Zoysia pacifica
CGACGCGTGAGAACGACGCTACCGGCGGCTTTTTATACGACCTAACGACCCTTAACCCTAACAGGCCTGATGGGCCGTGCAGCGTGGAAGGCCAGCGAGGTTGTTAATGGGTCTGACTAGTATTAGTGGTCCGTGCCAATAGCGGGCTTTACGTGCCGAGGTTTAATCAGGTCATGCCCGTGTTGCCCATCGGGCTGACCTCTCAGCCCAGGCACGGCCCGTTGCCCGCGCCGGGCCGGCTCGGGCACGAAATTCATCGGGCCGGGTCAAAATTTCCGTGCCTTGGGCCGGCCCACAAAGCACGGCCCGTTTGGCCAACATTATCTCTAATCATGATATCATTATATTGCATTTTTTTTAAATCGACAGAGGATAGAACATTCGTATCCATTGCTCATTATTTTGGGCCAATCAAATTTATGCAGGAAAACTGAAATGCAATGCTGTAGCTGGTATATATAAATCATGTTCTATTATCATGACTGATTAATACGTTTAGATAAGTGGGTATTTATGTTCTCTTTTACATCATAAATTGTGCGAGTTCTTACATGTGAATGTTAGAGTACTTAGTCCTCTGTTAGATCGTTTTTTCAGTATTAATGTCTTATGTAGCAACATTGGAAGCTAAAATTGATTTTGGAACTTTATAAAGTATGTATGACATATTATTTTCTTTATTTATCTCTTCCATGGTCTGCACAGTTTAGGTGATTCCTTTTCGCATAACTACAATTGAAATATCTAGATATTGAAATTTCAGAAGTGGTTGATGAAACATTTATTACTCTAACCCTTTGTTCCAATGTACTGCTTTCTCAGGTTGTGACTGGTCGTAGATAAATTGGCTATGGAGGTGTCATTTCAACATTAGATTTTCCCCGTTTTTTCATGTCATAATTATTTAAATACTGGTGTATCTGCTGTAGTCAATATACTCAGATTGCAGAGTTGTCAAGCCTTTTCTAATACATATTCCTCCAAATTAGGAACAAAATTGTTGTCATTAAGCTTAATGTTTGAAAGAAAATAATTTTCACATCCTACTGTCTAATAAATACAAATGAGGACTATAAAACCTGTAGAACAGGAAGAAAAGTGCGGCAAAGCCACGCTGTTTTTTTAGTCACTTAGCAGAATAAAAGCTATTTTTTCTAGTTCTCGATCCTTTAGTTCATTTCAGAGAATTATTTCACAAAATCAAACAGAAATCACTTTTTAAAAAATTAGTGTAAAATTAATGTTTGGTAAAGTTTCCCTAATTTTTTCCTGAGAGTGAGGAGCCAAGAGCTCTATCAAAGCTCTATCGAAGTTTGCATAAATCAAACACTCGGTAGCACGGCGGCAGAAACAGCTCACATCCAACGACCTCATAATATTCGTCATACTCCACAGTTGTCTGAAGTAAAATAACGAGCGCCCCGCTGGGTGAGAAGCAATTGTGAATGGAGCAGCAAAAGTAAACAAAAATAAACTGCATAATTCAATTTAGCATTCCTCCACAAGTTCTATTAAAGAAGCACTAGATAAAGGACCAAATACTTGTTGGGTATTCCCTGGACAATCACAAAACTGATATTGGTTCAACAGATCTAGGTTTTAAGATAAGCTCGGTCAAAAGCGCAACAACTTAGAACAACCTGTACGGTTTCCCCATGGTGCTCTTGATGTACAGGCACCTCACCTGCAAAAATTAATTCATACCATGTCAATAGGTTATACATAGAATTTCATGAGACATGAGCACAGGAAAACAGTGAATATAAGTACTCACATTCTGCCAGTTCTTTTTCAGAAGGGACACAAGAAAGTTGACGCTCATTTGGATGTTCTGCTGGATCTGTTTCTCCTCCATCGCTAAGTTGCCAACAGCGACACCCATGCAGAGAACCTTCTTCAGCTGGAACTTGATTGTGGCCTTTGTCTCGTTGACCTTGGATTCAAGAGACTCCTGGTGAGTAACCAGTGTAGGAAACTTGCCTGCAGTCACACCAACATGGTTCAATTAGCAACACAATCAAATAAGATAATGCATCGCCAAAATCTAAGATGACATCACAAATGAACAGCTCTCAATATTGGTTGGATTACTGCATTAGTGTTTAGAAGAAAGCCATACTCCCTATGTAAGACAACTCACTGCTGGGTATCCAAAACAGAAAGTCATGTAAGAAACGGTCACTTGCCTGCCTTGTTGAGACCAGGACCAAGGAGACGGGGAATCTGCTTGATGATGGCCTCTGATGCTAAGAAAGCGTGGTACTTCTTGGCAAGCTTCTTAACAAGCTTCTTGTTCTTGTTCATTTTCTTGAGAGATTCAACATCCATGTAGTCAAGCCCAATCTTCTCAGCCTGCACACATACCAAGCAAAAAACGTGTTAGCTGAAATACAATTACTGTGAAACATGGCACAGAATAAAAATGCCTACATATTAATTGAGGAGCACAAAATTGCATGTCACCTAGAGGCAGCACATGATAGGCTAACTGATCAGATAATGCACGGTAACAGTTCAAAAAACTTGCTACTATCTACACAAACGAGCTTGGTTTGAAGTACGACAACTATATGTACATCAGCTTTACCTCTTCCACATGCTGGGCATCACCAAGCATGCACACCTTCATCTTGGGCCGGGGGATATGGGGCAGCTTGACAGAGCCGCTGAAACGCTTGTCCTTCTGCGGGTCATAGTTCTTGAGACCAATCTGAAGCTCAATGGTCTCGGTGAACTTCCTGTTCCTCTCCTTGGCATCCTTCACGACGTTAGAGATGCCTTCTTTCAGAACCTCGGTTTGCAACTTACTGGAGCAGAGCAATAAATATAGGTCAGCAAGCGATTTAGTGAATTGAAGAAAAAAATAGACCTTAAGATTCAGCTGCAGAAAGGGAATTCGAGATAACATAACTGCCTAAGGGATGACAATCATAACAAAACCAGATGATCTAACATTTGACGCGAGGCTACAAAATGACGCCATCACACTTAAATCCACCGTATGAGTATTCACTCGACTTCCTAAACAAAAAGCTATCTTCTAAATGAGTAAATGACTAGACTGGAGTCTAAAGAAATGCGATCTCATTTTACGCGTTGAATCACAAGAGAGGGAAGGAAGACAGTAAAAGTACCTCATGGTTGCAGTCTACCGCTCAGCTTCCTGTACGAAGAGGAAACAAAAAAAAAAAAAAGGAGTTAGATCCTGCGGAACGCAAAATGGACATCGCATCAAGAATTCGCAAATCGAATCGTGGGAGTATGAGAAGAGGTACCTTCGTTTGGGTCTTGGCGCGAGGCGAGCGAAGGAGCGAGAGAGAAGAACTCAGAAGCGGCGGCGCTGCTGGTTATATGTGGGGTGTGCGCGAGCGCGACGAGGAAGAGATGGGCAAGAAAAACCCTAGGACTCCCGATAGATGCCATGTGGGAGGTTGCGCAACCATTGGATCATCCTACAGGCTGCTTGGGCCGCTACTGGATCACCAAGGACTGGACTGGGTTCGGACTCACAAAAGTAGCCCCACCTTCCGACTCCTTTTCACAACAGCTTTTCATTTTTGTTTCACAGTTGAGGTTTAAAATTACAAGATTTATCAATAGGAATTTAAGAGAGTAAATTTAACAAATTGAAACATGCGTTGTTACATTTTTTTATGATAAAAATTCCCTAGCATTGCGTTCCAAAAATAAAAGAAAGGTCCATGAGACGAACAAATTAAGATGCCCTGGGAATCAATTCCAGTCCTGGTAGAGTTTAAATCTAAGGCTTGTTTGGAAAGCAAAATTTCGTAAGAATCAGTTTAGTTTTAAAGAAAAAGTATAGAAATAAAAAACTTTCCATGTTCCAAGCGGAGCTTTAAGGGAAAATGTAAAAGCGAAGCAAGGGAATATTAGTACTCTCTCCGTCCTAATAAATATTTAATTTTAAATTTTATTGACTATGACTTTGATCAATTATTTCTATAGATACGATTAAATTTAAAACTTAATATTTGTAATTTTAAAATCATTAAAACATATACTTTCATAACATATATAATTTATATTATTAAAATTAATTAAATTTTTTAGAAATATTTGTCAAAATTGTAGTCAAGAAAACATAAAAATAAGCTTTTGTTAAGACGGTGGAGGTAGTACAACCGAAGCGTCGAATTTTTTGAGGCAGAGTTTACGCCACGTCGGGATAAGCATCTTCTCATTTGGCTCGTTAGAAATGATGAGAAGGCAGCACCTTGCTGCAATTTCCATTATTGAAGGATATGCTTTGATGTTAGGTCTGACGTCCCCCGGCACTTTGATTATCAATAATCATAAAATTAGATTAACTGGTTATGGTTATGTATATTGTTCTAGGCCGAAATGAAGAAGAGGCATTACTGCCGGTTCCAATTCATGCATGTGGCCACCAAACCATCGATCCACGGACGCCCGTAGAGTCCAAGAAATATCCACGCCAAGCACGATAAGGATCTTCCTTCCTTCTTATTTAGAGACTACTTTCGGTTTTAAATTATTAACACCGTTGATTTTTAACATTAATTTTTACCATTCGTTTTATTAAAAAAATTTGCTCGAATATGTAAAATTTTAAGTTGTGACTCAAATAACTTAAATGATAAATCTAATTATATCAAAATATATGAAATTTATCAATTTTTTGAATAAAACGAATGATCAGTCAAACGGCTAAATCAATTAAGAACAGAGAGAGTATAAATTACCAGGAAATAGGAGTAGTTCAAATAATTATAGTTGTTAATTGGAAGCTTCCATCAGTAGATGACGATGCTGACAAAGCCGCGCATCATACTCGACTAACGTAGAGTACGAAGTCATACTCTTCCTCATGCAACACACCGATCCGATTAATTTCAGTCGATTGTTTGATTGATGTAAACAATGGAGCAGGAGTATATCCGACTCCGGTGAACTTGGTCGATTAATCTAAAGATATACTCTATCCGTTTTTCAAATTTGATTCCATTCAGGAGCATTCCACGAACGGATTAATCTCCTCGCTGTCTCCGTATCGGAGACTATGAAGTACTAATCCGCTTCACGTCCTCACTGACGACGAGGAGAGGAGTCGGACAACAACCACATCATATTCTTCTTCTCGTCCCATGTCCCATCTATAAAGCCAACCAGAGAACGCGAGGACAGGTTGCAAAAAGTGCTCTCCTTTTTTTTCTTTCTCTGTCTGAGAGAGAGAGAGGGGAGAGGCATTTAGATGATCTTATATACCATCTACATATGTGCGTAAAATTGTCAAAGCTGCTGCAAAGCGAGTCGAAAAATCGAGGGAGAACCAAACCAAAGAGGCTGCTTGGCGGTTGTGGCGCCAATCCATCCAAGCTTCTCAATTCAGATTGCTCGCCATCGATGGGACAGGACGCCCAGCAGATCCGCCGCCGCAAGGTCATCATCGACACGGATCCCGGCATCGGTGCGTTACTTGCTCTTGCTTTCTCCCTCCCTCCCTTCCTCCTAC
The DNA here is from genome assembly GCA_001602315.1 of Zoysia pacifica. Classification (NCBI taxonomy): domain Eukaryota; kingdom Viridiplantae; phylum Streptophyta; class Magnoliopsida; order Poales; family Poaceae; genus Zoysia; species Zoysia pacifica. Next base: position 69,353 of record BCLH01000459.1, read on the forward strand.
ATTGGGATGCCTTCCCCGTAAAGTTCTGGAGGAAGAAGAAAAGCTTTAGATTGAATTTTTTTTTTTTTTTTTGTTTCCCCTTTGCCAACTCCCAACCACAATGGTGGGGTGGGCTATCTTCCCATCTGGGAACGACACAAACAAACAAGAGGACACCGTTTACTGCCGACAAGTGTCGTCATAAGAAGGTGAAGGTTCCTCTACCTCTGGGGACCAACCTATCTTGATTAACTATGCGGTTGCCCACGTTGTGTTTGAACGTTGAACAAGCAATTGTACGAGTGTGACGAGCATACCGTCAACTCAGGATATGGACAATCGGAGCAGTTTATCAGATCAGATTGTAGGTGACTTGACTGAGAGTTGATTATCATGATTGTTCTGACTGCGATTACCTGCGCCAAAGATTCCCATGTTAGCATGGTTTATTCAAATTCTGAACACTCTCCCTGGGTCAACTGGAAAATTTCCAAGTCCAATAAATATTCATACTTGCTGCAAAACTCTTAGCAATGAGTAAACAATGAATCAAATGACTAACACGCATGGATTGATCATATGCATTATTCCCATCTGTAACTTGTTAAACCCTCTTCTCACTGTATGTTCTCCACGATCATTTTTTCTAGATGACTGCATGACAATTCTAATGGCGTTCGGAGAACCAAGTGTCGAAATCATTGGGCTCACGACTATTTTTGGCAATATCGACACGGAGGGTGCAACTCGCAACGCGCTGTTGCTGGTAAGCCTTTCAGGTTTATGGTGATGCTTCCTTGTTCTCTCTCATTGTTTCACTAACAGTGTTTGAATCTTCGAAGAACAGTGTGAGAGAGCAGGGCATCCTGAAGTTCCTGTAGCAGAGGGCAGCCCTGAGCCACTCAAAGTATGCTACTGTAGTTCACAATGTATCATAATGCCGTTTTGTGGATCCAAAATACATAGTAGTTTACATAGTGTTTGGCTTTGCAGCAGAGAACTTCAGTCCATAACTTGTGAACCTATTTGTATCTGTTGAATGATCTGATTTCTGTATTTCAGGGAGGAAAACCTCGTGTTGCTGACTTTGTTCATGGGTCTGATGGCATCGGGAATCTGTTTCTTCCTGCACCCAGCACCAGAAAGGTTGAGGAAACTGCTTCAGAGTTCATGATCAATCAGGTTTCTCAGTTTCCTGGAGAAGTCACTGTACTCGCATTGGGTCCCCTGACAAACGTAGCATTGGTATGCTTCCATTCGCAGGACTCTGCATTTATCATGCTTTCTATGCTGTATTACATGTTATAACGGTATGTTTGTGTTTTGCTTAGGCTATCAAAAGTGACTCTTCTTTTGCAAGTTACGTGAGGAAAATTGTTGTGCTGGGTGGTGCTTTCTTTGCAGCTGGTAACATCAACCCTGCAGCTGAAGCAAATGTAATACCATACAATATAAGTGAAATCACAGTATTTATACATGAATAGGCAAGAGCGCAATCAAGTATTGAATCATCTGTGCATCTCTGCAGATCTATGGAGATCCTGATGCAGCTGATATAGTGTTTACCTCAGGAGCAGATATCGTTGTGGTTGGCATAAACATAACAACTCAAGTCTGCTTGAGAGGTTTGTTCACTTATCAACCTACCTGTAGAGCTCAGGGATTAATGATTAATTCCTCAATTACTTTGTTGCAGATGAAGATCTCTTGGAGCTAAAAAACTCAAAAGGGAAGCACACTCAATTCTTAACTGATATGTGTAAATTCTACAGGGATTGGCATGTAAAATCTGATGGCTTGCATGGTATATATGAAAAAAACTCTTCTTTCTCCTATATTATTGCCAAGCTTCCGTTAAATTTAGGAAAAAAGTGTCCTGACTTAAGTCTGCAATACGTTCAGGAATTTTCCTTCATGATCCCGTGAGCTTCACTGCCCTGGTACACCCTGAGTACTTCACGTTCAAGAAGGGTGTGGTGAGAGTTGAGACTCAGGGGATTTGCACTGGTCACACATTGATGGACCAGGGATTGAAAAAGTATGTCGCTATACTGTTTCTGCGTAATTGGCATCAAAAGCTTTGCTCAATGAGTATCTAAAAAAGAGTACTAGTATATTGCATCGTATTTACCACCATGCCTGATTCCTATTTCCCACTATGGCGCAGGTGGAATTCAAAGAATCCTTGGTCAGCCTACAAACCTATTTCTGTTGCATGGACAGTTGATGTGGAAAAGATTATTGGCTATGTAAAGAAGCGGCTCGTGGCCCTATGAACAATAATATTGATGATGTGTGCGCTTCCAACATGCAAGAAAAATTTCAGTCTCTGTGTCTCCTGCCTTGTAACTAGTATCTGAATCACGAAGTTTTCTGTTTCTCCCAATAATAAAACGCTGCGATAGTTGTTTTAGTTGAGGTCTTTTTTTTTTCTGATTAACAGAATACTCTTGTGAAATATCACAACAGTGGGCGAGTTAGTCTAAACCATGAGCCATGGAATACAATGTGGAAGATAATCTTCTGAACCAAGAAGCAGAGGAAGCTTCCTAGTGAAAACTTAATATTTGTAAATTCTGCTTATGACAGCATTGTTCCACAATGATTCAGACGTTTGTATTCAATACATTTGAGATTGGAGTGCAGTCTCCCATACACCTTGTGTAGCAGTTCTTTTTCCTTTCATCTACTTGTCTTTTGTCGTGCGCGTGTGTGTGTGTGTGATGAGATTCAAATGTTTTTGCTTTATAAAGTTAGTGATTATCGTCCCTGGAAAGATGTATGCTTATTCTGAAGTTTTGAGGCTGTGTATTGCTGGTGTAACGGGTGCAACTGATGACTGAATTTGCTAGAGACAATGCCAGCTGCGTCCTTGAATGCCCTCTATCATACCTCAACTTGGCTTCATGTGTCCCCTAGGCTTGCTCTACTAGTAGTTTTTTTTTTTCGTGTTTGCTGTTATACTGTGATATATTAAGCAGTGCCAAATGCTTTGAATTCAGTCAGGATTGAGTGGTGGCTGCTGGCATGAGCGGTTTCTCTGATGAGATGTATTTAGCCATATACTTATTACAAGGTTCTTTACAATGATATAGACTTAATATAGCAGATTAGCACATAGAAAGGAGAGAGAAGCCATGAGCAAATCAGTAATAGAGATACAACAAAAAAGTTGGTCTTAAAAAACTTTTTTATTAAACTTCATCCATGCTCGAAAAATGTTTACATAGTCGGAAATGACATGGCATGCGGTGTGCATGAAAGTCGTTCTCCACATGACTTGACTCGTAGCAAATGCCCCAGAAGGCCAGAACCCGCCACCATTATCCCCAGTTGAGTTTGATCCATGCTGGACTGCAACTGCATGCAGGTTCCTTTGTAGCTAGCAGCATTCTCCGGACCTGCAATCATCAGCCAGACAAAGAGCAGCTTCAAAAAAAGAGGCAGTCAAAAAGGATTAACGATTTGAAATATACTATAATCGTGCCTGAATCGAAGAAGTGTCTTCGGCCCGTTTGCTGATGCACCTTTTGACAACCTGAAAAAAATCTGCAGAAAATAGAGAATGTTACGATGACCAAACAACAGGTCACCATGCATGCTCATCACTTCAGTCATATGCATCACGTTGCCAAACAGAACAGCAGGCGCACACATCGATATCAATCTAAACCATTAGCAGCAAGCATCATTAAACCCAGACTTAGTTCTTGTCTCTGCATGCATCATAGCACAGCAGTTCACCCACCACGAATTAAACGACGACCAACGCCAGCCATCACAGCTAGCGATTCAGAGTTCCAGAGAATCAAACAAACGGCTACAACGAGTAGCCAGGTAACCTGGAAACGCTCGCAGGTCACTGACAACCCATCGCGGAAAGTTACGACGACTACCATAACAAAGTCGATGACGCTAAATAATAACGTTGCTGCTAAACTATTACAGACTTCTCGACCGGAAGCCAAGAAATCAGGAGCTCGTAGAGCATGTTCTAAATCCTTCAGAGATTTTTGGGTTCTTCAATATATCGGAACATGCAGTTCCTTTCCCTGCCAATCTCCTTCACTAGCTAGGGGGCTGGGGCTCTCTGGATCAGGCGCTCCAGCTGCATTATTCCAGAACGATATATATCAAGATTTCGAAGAAATCATGGCCATGAAAGGATGATATATATAGTTCAGTCAATCGAAATATACCTGAATGACAGTACGAAACTTGTCGCGGACTTCATAGAATGCAGCCCTCGCCGTCTCCAGTGCGTTGAAGCACCTGGCAAAGAACAATCTTCATCAAATTGCTTTCAGTTTTCAGTGCTATATATGTAGACACTGAGAGATACATATATATGAAGATCCCAAAAAGAAAAATAGCAGCAAGCTAGTGACAATATAATACAGCTCATTTTAAGTAACTAGGACTAACCCAACAATATTCTTCTGCTCACAGAAGTCCCGTAGCTGAGTGCTGGCGTTGTTCACTTTCAGAGCACCAACACTGCAATGTGCAAACATTTCAGCAAGTTAGATGTTGTAATGGACACTGAAACTTTTAATGAACAGATCGAGCACAAACAAAGCATCACCATCCACTGTTTCCTACAAGCTGGTGCACGGAAGTAGCCAACCTGCTAAAATCCACGACGGGCTGACTCCTACACAGAGATCTCAAAGGCAAGAGGATCAATCCAACCCTTCCCGAAATATTTTGCGAGCATACAGCAGCTAGCACTTACAGCAGCTGGGTGATTCTGCAGATGATGGGTTCTCCCTCGTTGCAGAAGAGCTCGAACAAGTCGGGGACAAAGCCCGGCGTGCTCCCGTCCTGGAGGTTGTGAAGCTGGTGAAACTGCTCGCCCACCAATCCCTGACCCCAGCCCAACACACACCATAACGAAAACGATGGTCAGCCACCGTACCACAGGAAACGATCCATCCAGAGGTCGGACAGCTTACCGCGGCGACCATTTCCGCGACGAAGGCATTCAGCTGGGCCTTCAACTCGGCGGCCATGGCTTGCAGAGGAGCGAGGGAGCGGAGTGGACTGGAACTGGAAGAACTTGAGCTGGATGATTGTGATGGACGTCTGCCCCCCTATAAATAGGGTGTTCGATTCTCGAGGAGGATCTGAGGGAGGTTCGACCTACAGCCTCGGGTTCCTGCTGCTGTTACGTTTGTTTGTTTAGATGATAGTAAATTACTGCCTCGTTCGCGAGGTGGTTGGAAAGCTAGTGAATTTTGATTTGCAAGTTTTTCTCCTGCCAGCTTTCTACTCAGTTATGGCAGTTTTGGCTTATCTGGTTGATGACCAAAAGAATATTATTGCCCGCATTCAATATGTACTTGGAAAACCTGTTTTCATCATAAGAGTATTTTACTCAAGCTTCAAGTTCAATATGACAATTGAGGAATTTCAATATACATAAATAAGCATTTAATAGCATATATATATATATATATATATATATATATATAAATCAAATAAATTGATATATAGGTGTGTGAGTCTTCATATCCAACAAATAGGTCATGCGGAATAACGACGAACCGTTGTTCTATCCATTTGTAGTTATCGGTTACGATACTCTTCGAATTATTACAAATTAGTAACGTATTGAAACATTCCGACAATGTCACAACAATCTAGCTCAAACAAGAAAAGACATTTGTAACCAAAAAATAGATAGATTGACGTAATAATGAAGCAAGCCTTCGTGTACCATGTCGTTAACTATCTATGACATACTTTAAATTATTGTAACAAACAAGTAACGCATAGCGTTATTCTCAATATTTCTACAAATTAGTAACGCATCGAGATATTCCGACAATGTCACGACAATCCAGCTCAAATAAAAAAAGACATTTAACCGAAAAAATAGATTAGATTGATGTAATAATGAAACAAGTCTTAGTGTACCGTGTCGTGCCATACCGTTACCTATCTATGACGTACCTCAAATTATTGTAACAAACAAGTAACGCATAGCGTTATTCTCATTCCTACAAATTAGTAAAGCATCGAGAAATTCCGAAAAATCACCACAATCTAGCTCGAAGAAGAAAGGATATAATAATGAAGTAAATCTTAGTCCACCGCATCGTGTCGTTACCTATCTATGACATACCTCAAAGCATTGTAACAAACAAGTAACACATAGCGTTATTCTCATTCCTACAAATTAATAACACATCGAGATACTCCAAAAAAAAATCACCACAATCTGGCTCAAAGAAGAAAAGACATTTGTAACTGACAAATAGATTATATTTAATAATGAAATAAATCTTAGTCTACCACGTTGTGCCGCTACCAACCTATGACATACCTCAAATCATTGCAAAAAACAAGTAACGCATAGGATTATTCCCATTCCCACAAATTAGTAACGTATCGAGACATTCTGACAATATCAACGCAATTCAGCTCAAAGAAGTAAAAACCATTGTGACCGACAAAAAGATTAGATACAATAATGAAGTAAATCTTAGTCTACCACGTTGTGCAGTTAACATACCTCAAATCATTGTAACAACCAAGTAACGCAAAGCGTCATTCCAACAAATTAGTAACGCATCGAGACACTCACCACAATCTAGCTCAAGAAAAGAAAAGACTTTTGTAACCGACAAATAGATTATATGTAATAATGAAGCAGGTATTAGTGTATCATGTCATGCCATTACCTATCTATGACATACATCAAATCATTGTAACAAATAAGTAACACATAGCGTCATTTTCTTTCCTACAAATTAGTAACGCATCGAGACATTGTGAAAATATCTCCACGATCCAACTCAAAGAAGGAAAAAACCATTATAACCGACAACTAATAATGAAGTAAATCTTAGTCTACCACGTGTGCCGTTACCTATCTATGGCACACCTCAAATGTACCTAAAAAACATGTTTTCATCATAGGAGTATTTTACTCAAGCTTCAAGTTCAATGTGACCATTGAGGAATTTCAGTATACATAAATAAGTATTTACTAGCAAATATATAAAATATCAAATAAATTGATATATAGGTGTGTGAGTCTTCATATCCAACAAATAGGTCATGCGGAATAACGAAGGAACCGTTGTTCTATCGTTTGTCGCTATCAGTTTACATACTCTTCGAATTATTACAAATTAATAACGCATTGAAATATTTCGACAATGTCACGACAATACAGCTCAAATAAGAAAAGACATTTGTAACTGAAAATAAATTAGATTGATGTAATAATGAAGCAAGTCTTAGTGTACCGTGTCGCGTCATGCCGCTACCTATCTATGACGTACCTTAAATTATTGTAACAAACAAGTAACACATAGTGTTATTCTCATTCTCACAAATTAGTAAAGCATCGAGATATTCCGAAAAATTACCACAATCTAGCTCAAAGAAGAAAGGATATTTGTAACCGATAAATAGATTGGATATAATAATGAAGTAAATCTTATTCCACCGCATTGTGTCGTTACCTATCTATGACATACCTCAAATCATTGTAACAAACAAATAACGCATAGTGCCGTTCCCATTCTTACAAACTAGTAGCGTATCGAGACATTTTGACAATATCAACACAATCCAGCTCAAAGAAAAAAAGACCTTTGTAACCGACAAAAAGATTATATGTAATAATGAAGCAAGTCTTAGTATACTGTGTCATGCCATTACCTATCTATGACATACCTCAAATCATTGTAGCAAATAAATAACACATAGCATCATTTTCATTCCTACAAATTAGTAACGCATCGAAACATTTTGATAATATCACCACGATCCAACTCAAAGAAGAAAAAAACATTGTAACCCACAACTAGGTTAGATATAATAATAAAGTAAATCTTAGTCTACCACGTTGTGCTGTCACCTATCTACGACATACCTCAAATCATTATAACACACAATTAATGCATA
>BCLH01000459.1:77330-158242 GCA_001602315.1 Zoysia pacifica
ACCTTACGATCCAATGACACAAATAGATTAATTACGATACGGTTAGTGTTATTTGTGCATGCCATGCATCAACTTCTGCAACTGGTAATTCATAGAACAAGATATTTTTAATACTTAAAGCAAATACACTAAAAGACTACATATGCTATCCCGACAAAATCTATGGACGGTTATCATTGGTTGGTCTCATTCTCACAAGAGTTTAATCCAACATCCCTTTGCATCAAAAGAAAACTTCTCGACAAAATATATTAGATAAATATTTACCATATTTTTGCACATTTAAGAATTCTAATAAATCTTTTTGATAAAATATATTAGATAAATATTTACCATATTTTCCCCTCCAATGGATAAATGATAATTTCATTGGATCCATATTGGTTAAATTCATTTTTGCTTTCTTTGAGAAAATTTTCGGTGGTATTTTGATAGTGTTAATTTCAATGTATATAAAAATGATGCATATATACACTAGAATCAATGTTCCTTTACTTCGTCCTTAGTTGTACACATTTAATATTTAAAAATACATTTTGATAAAAGATGTTTGATAAATTTTGTAATTCTATTTCCCTTCCACCAGAGGCAGTTAGTATTTCATTGGATTCCTTCTTTTTTACATTCAATTTTTGTCTTCTTGAGGAAATGATCAGATGATATTTTAGCAGTCTTAATTTTCTGCTCCGTTTTATAAGTGTCAGCTTTCTTTCTTTGACTCAAAATTCAAGTTGAATATTGTTAGATGGTTTAAATGTTTACTTCATTTGAAAAGTGGTAAGCAGGGCAATTTTTATTACTCCCTCCGTTCACAATATAAGGCATTCTAGTATTCGAATTTTATTCTCAAATACTATATGTCATTTTTATTTTCTAATACACCTTTCTTTTTTTTCAACATATTTTTTCTTTTTCCAATAAACTCGTTGCCCTCCAATTAGCTGATCAGATAATTACCCACTTAATTATGCCGCTGCGGGCTGCAGCCCTCGAGTGGAGAATGGGTAGATAGGTCATTAATTAACTAGTACCTAAAAAATAAATTGTAGTTTTTAAGAAACCACTCTCTCTGCCCCCCTTTTACACTGAGTGTGAGTGCGAAAATTAAAAAAGATAAAAAAGTTGAGATGTACAAAAAATGAAGATGATAGATAAAGATATAAACATATTGAAAATTGAAAAAAATATATTGAAAAACAAAGATGATAAGTAAATAGAGAAAACTTAACTCTAAGATGACAAGTAAAATGAGATGAAGTAATATCTAAACACCTTGATCTAGTTCTTTTTTTAAAAGAAATCATTACATAAACCAGACCTAAAATCTAGTTGTTAAGAAAAGGAAAAGGTTCATTTTGCTCCCCTCAACAATCCACTTTGTCCATTTAGCTTGATAGAAAAACCTTGCTGCCTTCCAATTAGCTGATCAGATAATTACCCACTTGCCGCTACGGACTGCGGCCCTCAAATGGAGAATGGGCAGATAGGTCATTAACTTGTACCCAAAAAATAAATTATAGGAGTAATTTTTAAGAAACTAATATCTAAACACCATCATCTAATTCTTTTTTAAAAGAAATCATTACATAAACCAGGCCTAAAATCCAGTTTTTAAGAAAAAGAGCTGGTTCCAAAGAGGACATAACAACCCAAGCATATGATAGATAAATTGAACAGAGATGTTACGAATAACTCTCCTCAACATCACAATTAGAATGCAAATATACTTTTGCTGCAGAAACTAACGACTCAGTGATCCATGAAGGATCAAAGCGACCGTTGAAAGGTCGAAGAGCTCAGAGTTTGGTAGCGAACTCGAGGCCGTCTTTCCTGAGCGCCTCGATGTCAGCCACCAGCGGCTGGGTCCTGGCGACCCTGGCTATGGCCTGGTACTCGTCGACCGATCCGCCCTCGAGGAACACTCCCACGAGCCTGCCGTCCTTGACCCAGTAGCTGCCGAACTTGGGCTTGGCCGTCTCCGGGTCGTTGTCGCCGAACATCACGTCCTCGCCGGTGTTGTCGCCGTAGAACTGCCATGCGACGTCGAACGACCGGGAGTAGAAGTAAGGCAGGTAATCGTACTCTGCGATGGACTCGCCGGACTCCTTCGCCTTGATGGCCCTCACAGCCTGCTCTGCTGATTTTCGGGCATGGTCGACGTGCTCCACTCTTCTCTGGTCGTTGTAGAGCTTCATGGGGAAGGTAGCCACGTCGCCAATGGCATATACGCCTGGAACGCTTGTTTCGAAGAATCCATCGGTCTTGATTCCACCTTTCTCCTCGGCAACCTGACCTTTGAAGAGACCCGTCAATGGCCTTCCGCCGACACCGACGATGACAATGTCAGCTTCGAGCACTCTTCCGTCCTTCAGCTTGACTGCAGTAACCTGTCATTTATGCAGGCGACCAAAATTAGCATTCACTTAGTAACAGGCACTATAAAGTTTCAGTGTGTTCGACGCTTACATCTCCATTCTCGTTGGCATCGAAACCAGCAGCGTACGTGCCCTTGACAAGTTTGATCCCTTTGTTAGCATAGTAGCCCTCATAGAAATGAGCAATGCCGGCAGTGAACAGACGGGGCACTACAAGAGATGATTTTAGAATGCACGTTAGGTTACTATAGTACTTACTAAAGCTTTCAATCAGGATTCAAATTGACAGAAGACTTACTGCACCACGGTTCAGGGTACACCATATTGACATCAAAGTTGTTGATTTTCAAGGCCGCGCTAAGCTCGAGGCCGATGTAACCACCTCCCACAACGACAGCCTTCCCGTCCTTCTTTGCTTGCATAGCTGCAACCAGCTTCTCGCCGTCCTGAATGTCCCTTAGGTACAGTATGTTGTTGTATTCTGCCCCTTGAACACCAAAGTCAGTGAGCTTTATGACGGAGGAACCGGTGGCGATGATCAAGATCTCATAGGTGAAAGTTGCCCCATCTGCACTCGTCAGTGTCTTTGAGGCAAGATCAGCCTTGACAATCTTAGTGCTCAGGATCAGCTCAATGCCTGAAAGTAGATGCCGTTAAGGCAAGAACAGCACCAAATGGTTTGTTCAAAAAGGTAAAATTATCAAATTGGGGAAAAGCTCACCTTTCTCTGAATACCACTCAGGCAGCAGCTTCTCTCCCCCGCTACCGACACAAGTGTGGAACCCCGGCAGCCTCGCGGCATCTGTGAACAGAGAACGCAGTGGGTATCAGTAAGAAACGTACTCCTATGCAGAGCAGGGAGGTGCCCTCTGCAAATGCAGAGGTAGGAGTAGTATAATTTGCATTTTGCTCACTCTGTGGGAAGAGGTAGCCCTTGCTGAGAGCAGGGCGCTCGTAGGGAGCCACCTGAAAAAAGATATAAAAAAAAAAATGTTTCAGTGGTCAATCGCGCACAAGTGGTAACAGATCAGCATTCTAGATCAAGAAAGTGAGCCCCGATTTCGGTTTTTTTTTCCAGAAAAAAAAAAAAGGAGACCCGATTTAGCAGTGGGGAAGAATCGCAGAATTGTGTTGTTCGTGCCTAATTGGCACATAGATACAAAACTTGCCTTATTGCAGCGCCGAGCTCGACCAGTCGAAGAAACTGAGGAACTGATGCCTAATTGGCACATAGATACAAAACTCGCGGGAACAAAAATGCAATTCGTGCCAGAAAAGTCTTCAAATCATTTAAACAAAATCGCTGCGGAGTCTAATCAGTCTGTTTAAAACGGGAGACACAAAAAGGGCGAAATCGGGCGGAACTGCCTTCGGCGGGTCGCTAATTGAAATACTTATTCGTAACTGCAGCAGCTGCAATAAGGATTCTGAAACGCATAATTGGGTGAAAAGGGAAGGAAGGAGTACTACGCACCGCTTCCTTGGAGATGATGGCGAGCTCGCCGGGGTTGACGCCCTGCTTGCCGAACTCCCTCGCCGCGTACCCCTGCACGGAGCGATCGATCGATCGATTGGTCGGTCAGTCAGTCGACTCCTCCTCCTTGGTGTTGTCAGGTGAATCGGGAAGAAAAAAGACATGGGAGGAGGGAGCAGAGAACACTCACAGCCGCGACGCCGCCGCCGAGGATGACGTACTTGAAGTGCCTGGGCTCCGCCGCCATCTCCGATCCGGTGGTGCAGCAGCAGATGGATCACTCGCTGTTCAGATGATCGCCGGCGAGGAAGAGGTGCGTTTGGTAAGATGGAGATGGAGATGGAGACGGAAAGCGCGCGGGTTCGCTCACTTTTTATACAGGCAGCGATGAACGCGGGAGGCAAACACCCTACCTACCTAACCTTCCATTTGTTCTGTCTCGCATCGGCGCCTTTGACCACGTTGACCTATGAGCCAAGTGTAATAACCATTTCAAATTTCCTTTGATCTACTATATACTTGGACTAGTTTCTTAGGTGTTCAAAAAGGACAACTGTTATCTTGATGCAACAATAAGAAAAGTAGAAAAATGGACCCATTATTAGAACCCTGTTCGGAGCTAATGACAAAGATGATATGATGACGTCTTTGTGTTAAACGTCACAGGTAAAATTCAAAATCGTCCAGATTCATTGCGTACATGACGCAGAGTGTAAATAGACAAGGAGGAAGAACCTTACGGACAGCGACGGCCAACAAAAGATGCCCCGTTGGTTATCCGTTTACACCTTGCCCACATGGGCAGGTCAGCATCGTGGCCGAGTCAACTTTTAGTACGCGCCCCGGCGGCTAAAACATGAGGACAAGTCATCGTCAAAAAGGAAGGCCGCTCTTACGCCGGGAATAGTTCAATCTGACCACGTCAACACGCAGACAATGAGACACAGCTTTTGGGATGCCATTATTCGAGAGGAACAAATCATAGCACAGAAAATTCTCCCACCAAACATCATCAGAACTGAACCTCTAGTGTGTCAAATAAGATTAGTTCTGTGTTATAAACAGCACTCTGTGCCTCGTGATTCAACACTGAAGGCCGATTATAATTCTCCAAGAACACCTGAGACATCATCAGTTCTGAAAACTGCATTCTTTTTTTCTTTTTTCTTTTTTTTTTTTTACTGAAGACAATGTTCTCATCACTGGAGATGTCTGCTCGCAGGTCATACATCCTAGACAGGTCAGCAAATTGGACCAAGGAAGAGTGTAGGCAAAACACCATGACCCTGCAGAAGTGTTTACATTATCATTAAGGTGTCAAGAAAACGCATACGGAAAGAGAACAAAATCCTACAACATGACTTACCAAAAAGTTAACAATAAATGGATAGAACAATCAATCTATGCTTAATATACATCATATATTACCAATAGAAACACAATACGAGCTTAAGGACCATATATCCAAAATTGATGATAATATTACACGAATGCAAGAAGTGAGAGGAGGAACACAGACCGATTGATTGGATAAGTGCTTATGTCTTGGGAACTGTAACATTCAAAATCTTTACATCTTGGTATGGTTTGTCATTCTTGTCAGTCTTGACCTTCTCAATTTGCTTTAAGCGAAAGGGCATAAAGTTAAAACTAAAAAGGAAGAGATGCAGAGGGAGCATTCAGCGACTAATATAAAATAACAAACACTGTAATACCTGGACAACATCCATTCCTTTCACAACTCTACCAAACACTGTGTGTTTGTTATCCAGCCATGGAGTAGCCACAGTGGTGATAAAGAATTGAGAACCATTGGTATTAGGTCCCGCATTGGCCATGGAAAGCGTGAAAGGCCTGTCATGCCTCAAGCTGCACGACAAACAGCATCATCGTCACTGGACCATAAATAAATGCGTAAAAGACAGGTGCTCAATTCATGCGACCAACTGACCATATTTGCAAATGAACTACTACTGTTATCTGTATAAGAAAACCAAAACTAACACCAGTAAAGCATTAGCCCTATCACCTTACACTTTTCAATCAGACAGGTTGACCACTTCGAAGTGACATGGACAGATCAAAGTTGAAAATATATTCATAACATTGTGCTTCTATTCCCTTTTAACAAAATACTCAATAGAAAGTTGGTAGTGAAGAACAAATGGGTGCATGTATCCCTGACCAAAGAAAGTGGAAAGTTGCAATTCATGGTTAAGAACTTATGGAGCCTGGTTGCCTATAGAGTACATTAAGATGCAGAATAAATATACTCCTAATTATATGTTTGTGGGGGAAAGCATACAATAACTAAAATTACCTTTTGTGAAATTCATCTTCAAATTCACTGCCCCAGATAGATTGCCCACCAGTGCCATCACCCAAAGGATCACCAGTCTGAATCATGAATCCCTTAATTACACGATGAAATATAAGATTGTCATAATAACCGTTCCGGCAATGGGTAGTGAAATTCTCCACAGTTTTTGGACACTCCTCTGGATATAGTCTCAAGTGAATGTCACCCATAGAGGTATGCAACACCTGAAATATTGCGCACTTATTAAATGAGGGGATCCAGGAAAAACTAAAGTGGGGGAAAACAACACATAAGATTTTTAATACATCATGTCACAATACAAACAAAACTCACAAGACAGATATTGTATTATCATTCAAAAAACACAACACATAAATCTTTAGAAAACATACCACATTATCAGGCAATGATGTTGTAGCAGTTTTTCCTAAATCTGATACAGCCAAAAGCTCTTCTGGCGGCGGTTTTTCGTTGAAAACATCTCTACCCTTAGTTGCGTCTTCAGGCTCCTCAGGCTCCCTCCGACTGGTCAAAATAAAGAATTCAGAAGAAGCAGCATGTTACATCTTATAAAAAAACATATGAATAAATTCTTAAGAACCATCAAAAGCAGCAACTGGACACTACAAAGACAACTGAATGGCAGACCTAAAGAGATATATCCGGTGCTTCTTGAAAGCGCAACATAGCAGCGTTGGGTCTGATAAAGGTTCCTTGCTATCATTAACATTGACAGCCGCTGAAGGAATCTTCCTAACCTTCTTGTTTCCTTTGTCGCCTTGGTATAGAGCAATTCTCAAAAACCTCTCATTGTTCTCTACCTTTCCCAGGATACGAGACACCTTATTTGTGTGCAAGTTTACAATCTGCACATGTATGACAAGGACAATAAGTTTAACAGGAAAGTCCAAACATAAAAGAATGTGGACAAAAATAAATAATGCTAGTGCTCATAACTTCATTCATAAATAAGTTTGCATGTGAATTACCAATAAGTCACCTATGCTATAGATTACACAAATATATAACGAGCCCCGATCTAAGCCTTGTACTGTTGTACAAATGTACAGATGTGACTACTAAGGCCCCAGTGCCCAGCTACCCATAATAATAAGAAGAAACATATGATTTGAGCAAGCATTTAGAACCCTCCTAGCGAAATATTGACCATGCTGAATTACATCCAACATAAATGATCTAGCTGATTTGAGGTACAAAAAACATTATACATACCTTTATCCCCAAAAGAGTAGCATAAATAAGAAAGTTACAGCTCTCATCAAACACAGCATTTGGTTGTGGCACATTTTCTGTCTTCTCTATTTCCTTCTCAACAGCCATTCGTCGGCCAAAATCAATAGCCTCGAGATGATACAAGGGAACATCACTTCTTTGCAGATCTTGTGCCACCTACAAATGATAACATTCAATTGGATATAAGAATCCAACACATCAACTTTGCCCTCAACAAATCATTCGATTGGAGAAGTAATAAGCTTCTTACCTCAAGGGACTCATCATACACACGTCTTAATTTTCCAGTTTTGAACCAAAATACTCGTATCCTGCGATCAGGGGATGTGACAACAAACTGACCGCCATCATTACTCACCTGCACCGTACCAGCCATTTAACAAGTTACACAATGCAATTTGATAGAGGGCCAATTGGTCCATCATTACAATGATGAATGAGATTCGACAACCCAATAGATCTACTCTATTGTGTCCAATATTTTAATATGCAATCGTTTTCTTTCATCTAAGGATGAAAAGATTCGATAACCCATCATTACAATGATAAAAAAGAGTCGACAACCCATCATTGTCCGATTGTTTGCCTAATTATATAATTAATGACGAAACAAGATATTTAAATCATTTCAGAAATAAAAAGAAATACCTCAATAGCAGACACACTAGTCTTGCATTTTGCAATCTCAAATAGATTTGTATCTGTCTTCAGCTGAAACTTCACCCTGCAGAAAGCAAATAGCAACACCAACTATTGGTAAGTCTGAGTTGAAGCATTTGCCGAAGGGGACAAAGCACAAAAGAGAGTGATAGGATTTGCAAAAGATGTAATAAAAAACCAAACTAGAAACAATTAGATAGGCAATCATCATACAAACAACTGATCCAGAAAAGAATTCAGCTGAAATATTGGTTATGCTATTTCTTAAACTGGTGCATGTTAACTGAACATAATATCACCTAATATGATCTCACTGCACCAAATGCATATACACAGTTAATCAAGTTTTCTGTGGTTCGGGGTTAAGACAAACACGTTACATAGTATCAAAAACAAATGCAAGGGAGCAACAACATACACATCTTCAGGAAATTTGAGGGTGGATGGGGACCAGTATTCCAAGAGTCCTCTAGCGTCAGCAGATATCACAACATCATGTACATTGTTATACTTCATAACTTTTACAGGACCACCATGAATCTGTAATTAACATGCAGCTCATATTATAAGCATCTTATGGAAAATTCGAAGCAGTTATACAAAAGATATATGGACAACAGGACATACCTCTTTGGAGATGATTGGATCATTTGAACCGGAGTGAGTATCATATATATGAACAAAAGGTGTATTCCGGTCACTCACTGCCAGTTTTGGTTTAACATCCCCTTCTCGATAAACCCACTCAATAGCTCCAGGAATATATGGGAGACGCATCATGAACATCATGTCATAGTTTACAACATCGTAAATCTTAACAGAGTGATCGTTGGAGATCGTGCAGCAAAGTAGACCATCAGCGCTCACCTGCATTATTAATCATGCTATAATTTGCAGTTGCCTGTACTACTACAGATGGAAGCAACGACTAAGAGTTGCAACTAGCATCAAAGAACGCTTGATGCAGCATAATAGGTAACATCAATGTAAAAAATTCCTCTTAGTCAAGGGAATGAACATAAGAATGTGGGCACGCACAGCTAAGCCTTCTATGGGGCTGAGATGAGACCGAAAATGTTTAGCAAATTCAATTCCAACTGGTTTCTTCTTCCAAAACTTCAGGTGACCTAGAAAAGAAGAAAAGCAGGCCAGTTAAGCTCCAGTCCCTGAAAATGCAAAGGCAATCTACTGGGGGCATGGGACACCACAGACCTAACAGAGCATCATCAAGGTTCAAACTTGAAAACATATGTAGCTTACGAATTCAGAAATAATCAACACCGGTGACAGGTCATCCACTACCAACAGTATCAGGCCATGAAACAAGATACGGTACCAAGACGAGAGTGTTAGAGAGATCACCATCGGCGCTCCCAGTGATGAAGAAATCAGCAGGAGAAACGGCGACGTGGGTGACGACGTCCCGATGCATATAGCTTTTCTCGTACCTGCAAAGACAACAGAGGTCGTCAGCCAGTCCGCCACGCAGCAACAAGCAATCCCCTCCCTAAATCAGACATTAGGAAGGCGAGGAAGAGAAGACCCACATGGCGGCGGAAGGGAGGGCGTCGAGGAAGGCCTGCTCGAACTGCAGCGGGCGCTTCTGCCGCTGCTTGGCCAGCGCCGGGCCCGGGCCGATCATCTCGTCGCCCTCGTCCTGCTGCTGCTGCCCCTTCCCTACGGAGGTGGCGGAAGCCGCGCCATTGAAGCTGTTGTTCTCGAGCTCTCCGCCGCCTCCCTCTATCGTCGTGGACGTTATGGTGGAGTTCGCCGTCGTCTCGCTTGGCGAAGCCATGGCGAGCTCGAGCTCAGCTAGGGTTCTTCTGGGATTTGTTCGGGTGAAGAAGCAGCTCGACTCGAGTCGAGAACGCGCGTGCCGACTGACTGCTGGAGGTGAGCGGCTTCGCGAACGTGGGGAGGAACTCGTGACGCTTGAGGAAATAGAGGGGCTCCTTTGGCAAAATAGCCTCGATCTGGACCGCCAATACTTTATTCGACGGTCACAGAGGACCCAAGTTTGGATCGCGATCCAACAAGGGAGGGTGTTACGAAACACATACCAGACGATCTGGGCCGCTGACACGGGACAGCCCACATTGATGTGCTTTTTTTTTTTCGTCACGGAGAAGCCCATAAGGCCCGGTTGAACTTAACGGGCGGGACGAACGAGCTGCAGAAATATTTCGGTGCGCCTAAATTACTCATGGATGATGGATCCAAACAATTTTTCTTTGCAAACAAAAACTCATGTATCCAACCATCTCCCACAGAAAATAAAGAACATACTAGGCCATGACATCATTCTCTTGGCGCCATACGAATAGACGATTAGGCAAGTCCCAGCTCAAGCTTCGCTGATTACGCTATATTTTTGGATTATGCAGCGCAAATTTGGTCGACCGGTATCGCCCGTGCCAGGCAAATTTGATTCCGTCGTGTTCGTAGATCAGCAGCGACGGCGACATGCTGTCCCGGTTCGATGCCAACCACGGATGACATAGCAGCGACCACCATGATTCATGACAGCTGAAAACAATTTGGTCAGAATGCCAAACTCACTCACTCGGTTAATAATTTCCTTACTTGACCAATCCTGAAGATACCCATGGCTGTTGCCATTAATTAACAAATCGCTCAGTGCAACCTCAGCGAACAGCAGGCGCGCCGATTAAAATGCGATGCCGGCCACGGTCGCATTCCCGCAGCAGCAGCAGCGTTGCTCTTTCAGCAATGAGGGAGCTGTCCTGCTTCGGCGACAGCTCCGTCGGCGTGGCCACGGCGGCCGCCTCCGTCTCCGCCCGAGGCGCGCTCGACCGGACCCTGCAGGCGGCGACGACCAGCGTGTACAGGGCCGCGCTGTCCTCCGGCAAGGAGATGCTCGTCAGGGTGACGTGGACCAGGAGCGCCGCCGGAGCAGCCGGTCTCGCCGTCGCCTTCGACGAGGGCCTCTCGACGCCGTCTTTGTCGAGGAAGAGCCAGCTCGTGCTCCAGAAGAGGCGTGGGAGCCAGTCTCTGGTCACCGGCGCAGGCACGGTCGTCGGCGTGCACTGGGACACCGCGGAGGCCAAGTACCCCATCGATGCGTCTCCGGAGCCGGCCGACGACTACTACCTCGCCGTCGTCGCGGACGGCGAGCTCGCGCTCCTCCTCGGCGCGGGGAGCGCGGCGCGCGAGCTCTCCCGCCGCTTCGGTTCTGTGTCCGCCACGGCCCCGCGGGGCGCGGTCCTCGTCAGCCGGCGCGAGCAGCTCCGCGCCGCGGCGGCGTCGCACGTCACGCGGTGCAGGTTCAGCGAAGGCGGGGAGGAGCACGAGGTGGTCGTGCACGCGTGCAGAGGCGTCGCCGGGGAGGGAGAGCTGCGGGTGACCATCGACGGGGAGAAGGTAGCGGAGGTGCGGCGGGTGGGGTGGGGCTTCAGAGGCAACCGCACCGCCGTGCTGGCTAACGGGGAGGTGATCGACGTGATGTGGGATGTGCACGACTGGTGGTTCGGCTGCCGCGGCGGTGCCGGGACAGGGGCGCAGTTCATGGTGAAGGCCAGGGCGGAGAAGGAGGGTAGGCTGTGGATGGCCGATGAGACGGCGGCGAGGGGGCACTCACCTGGAGCATTCTTCTTGCACGTGCAGTGCTACCGCCGGTGACCGGTGGCAACCACCATCGCCTGTGTTGGTTGTAACCGGTGGCAACCACCATCGCCTGTGTTGGTTGTAAGGTTGGCTACATGATGACCCCTTTCCGTAACTTTTCATAGTCCAAAGGAAGAGAAAAGTGTATATTCTGACATTCTAAATGCACGATTATTTATGTTCACAGTGGTAGTTCATGCAAGTAATATTTTCTTGTCTGCACAATTCGTATGAAATTTATAAGTATGATTCTCAGTATCTGGGTTGTAAACATTGGTGATGCGCATATTTTTGGTGTTCCACATACAGTGTCAAAGATAACAATGTAGGAGTACAACAACAGTGGCAGGTATATAACTCAAAGGGAAAGAATTTTGTACCCCGATCACGTTTGGGGTTAACTGGCTCCTGCAGTGCCCAGATGCTACAGCTCATATATAACGTGCACCCAATATGGAGTCTGAAAATGAAAATTTGGAGATTTACATCACCTATAGGTATATGAATCCAAGATCACGCAGAAATGTTTGCATTATCCACCACGATGCTATCGAGCAGAGACTCACAAGCATCTTCCAATAAGTCCAAGACCTGAAAGCATTGCAGAAATGTTAAACGTGAATGTTCTTTTCGTCTGCGGATTTTGAGTAGATATAAATGATCTCAGAATACCTGTGGATTGGTGCTTCAGTATCAGCCTATCAGCACAAGGAAATCAAGGATGACGAACAAAACTCCTAGCTTTGTGATTTTCTGTAGTTATTACTAATTTACTAGACTCTAGTATTTCATTACCAAACTGCTCATCCTACCTTCTGTACAATCATTAACAGCATAGACATGTATTATTATCTCTTTGTACCAGAAGAACATTTAAAAGTGCTTAATTTTTCTTCCCAGATGAGATATTGTATCCTCTCTGATGAATTATCGACACATTCCAAAAGTTAATATGCTTTACAGGAAATGATTTTGCAAAAAGATGTGTAAAGTGTTGCCTTAAAGGTCTTATGTGTGTTCAGTAGCTTACTGTATTGTTTGTTTCCAACCAGTGTGAATAACAGCAGTTAGCAGATTGCCCAGTTCGGGAGTCAGTCAACATTCAGTCAAGAGTCTAGCTAAGTTAAAATGTCTAGCCAGGCAGCAAGTCACTAGTGCTGGTGTTGTGCTGGTCGTGTGCTGAAGCATAGGGCCACTATAGCCATGACCTGTGCGGCTGTGCCCCATATGGGCCATGATCTAATTGTTCTGCTATGCTACAAATAAAGAGAAAAAAACGAAAAATTTGCAGCTTCACCACCACATAAAACTCACATACTTGAGTTCTAGAGTCATATTTTGCTGACAAAAAACCCAGGGCTTGCTTACATGATTTAATGATTGATGCACATGAGTATGCTGACAAAAAACCTGGGCCTTGCTTACATGATTTAATGATTGATGCACAACTACTTGGCAGAGCCCATGCATATCTCGGGTCAAAAGGTACTACAAAGCTTAAGATACTTCAATTGGTGAGGAATAAAAGGCTAGTGATTTATGCAAGCCACGACAGTACAACAGTCAAACACACTGGTCACTGGGAAAAAACCAACAAATAAGATCCAAAATATAGATACTAATGTTTTGCAGACAGTCAAGCTACTAACCTTTTCAAATCCCTGAGGACCTCCATAGTAAGGATCTGGGACTTCAGACTCAGTATGTTTCTTGCAGTAGGAACACATCAGTTTAACCTTACAATGGGAGAGAGAAAATTCCTTACTATGTTTTACAAAGGACAGCATTAATTAAAAACAAATTACAGAAGGAATCAAGTGAAGGTGCAGATAGCCCCTAAATAAGATAAACATCAGTCTGGAGCATATTATGATGTGAACTAGAGAGTACCATCTGTAGAAAATCAAGCAGCGATGCCCTTGCCTATATTAAGTGTACAATGCTAAAGTTGCAGAAGGTAAAGAAATTTCAGAAACATCAAAGCAATGTCAAGGCTGATTGTTAGGGGAATAAATGGCAATGCTGGATGGCCACTGATTGTCGTGCTTATGGATAAATTCTACAGAAAGGAAAAAATGATAGGGAAAGCATGTGGCTGGCGTTCAGTTTAGCAGTTCCTGATGATACGTTTGTCCCCAAGTGTTCCCATGTCTCAAATTTGTTTTTGTTTGAAGGAAGTTCAATTTATTTTCGACTACAGAGTATTGAAAGTATGCATCTTTAAAGTTGAAATGACTAGACAAACAATCTAACATACTGACCTTATTGGGTGCACTGTCAGGAAGGGGCTCCTTGTGTCTCCATCTTTCAAAGGCGTTCAGTATATCTTCTGCAAATTGTTGAAAAGAGAACTCTATCAAGCATCTCACATCAACATAAATCCAGGGTATTGAAACAGAGAGAATGTACGGATTGAGAGTGTACCATAGTTCTGCCTATCCATTGCAAGGATGAGATCGAAGTCACGGAAATCTGATGGTTTAATGGGCCTGGATATTGAAGTCACCTCAATCCCCCTCTTCTTTGAAGCTGCTCTCATCCTTGAGTCTGCCTTATTACCCTGAATCCGCATAATACCAGGTAAGTGCTCATGCCATCCCCGAACCAAGTATATGAACAATGAGCAAGGTAAATGCAGGGTACAACCTCATGGTATCCAATAGTACCAGCAGAGTCTATGTGAAACTTTGAGTCAAGGCCACGCTTGCTTACAAGGTTCCGAAACACAGCCTCAGCTGCAGGACTCCGGCAAATGTTCCCTGTACAAATAGTTTCCATCAGGAGCAGACGAATGGATAAATGCAGCATATACGTATCAGGCACCTACACACTCTTAAGAGCACCAGGACAAGATTAGGCAGTGAGATACCGGCCCCTTTGGCAGAGCTCCCAGCTCCTGATTCTCAGGCAAAATCAAAGAAGCTCTGCCAAACGCTGTTTTTCAAAAAAAGTGATTCTTGTCTGATTCTGTGAAGTGATTCTCTGAAATAAACTAAGGAGATGGGAGATGAAAAAAGTAGCTTCTCCTGATTATGTGAAGTGATTCTCTGTCTTGATTCTAAAAATTTATCCTAAAGAATTAAAGAGAATCACTTTTAGCCACAGAATCACTTCATAGAAGAATCAAAAATGAATCCAAAGAATCAGAAGCTGAGAGCTCTACCAAAGAGGCTGTAATTATCCCTTACCTAAGAAAGCACCAAGTGCCAATACACACTTGGACCGTTTAAACACATGAAAATAATAAAACACATTGAGAGAGCAACCAATGCAGCCGGTGCACTAATACATCCGATACCTACATAGTTCAACTATCACAAAACACGATTGCTATGGATCAGAATGACTGGATCAAACTAACTGAACTTTTTAACCATGCAGTAGGGTACAGACAATAGGATCGGCAAATTTCATACCAACTAGCAAAATCTCGAAATCTTACAGAAACAACACGTGAGAATTAGTGCTTCCAGCCTTCCACCAACAACAGCTGCGGAAAGATTATAACGCAAGGTTATCGCGACCTGACCTTGGGATGGCAAGCGCGATCAAACTCGAGGCGTACAGGTATCAAGTTCAATCCGCGCGCACGATCGGAGGAGAAGTTCAGTAGTTCACACGCACGGGCGCGGAGACGGGTGGAGAGAGGCTGGGACCGAGGGGACTCACCGAGGCAAACGAAGAGGACGGCGAAGGGCTTCGCCTCTGCCGCTGCCGACGCCGCACTCGCCTCCACGGCCATCCCCTCCGTCGCCGCGTCGAATCGGAAGCGCGAGCTGAGGCCCTGGTGCCCCGCACTGGTAGCGCTCAGTGGTGCGCCGCGGATGCCGAGCCCGTGACGGTAGCTAGCAGCAAGTGGGGCAAGTGGAGGCATCCGGAGCCTCCTAGTAAGCGGGCGAAGTCCTCGTGTTGTCGGGTTCGGAGCCAGTACCGAAGAGGCGGCCAGCGCTCCAGCCATGTCCACCGCGGCGACGGGCTCCCTCTGTGTGGACGAGGAGATAGTGAGGTCTGCCAGCGAGTGGCCCGCGCCAGCGCCGGCTCCGTTCTCAGCTGGGCCCGCGAATGCGAAATGGGGCGGGTTCCGTTTACCAAACTAGTATGATCATTTTATTTTTCTTCGGTAAATCAAATAAAAAAGATCCCCAGAACATCCATGATCACAGAAGAAGATGCTCTCTCCTGCAGCAAGTCCAGAAAGCGTTTTCGCATTGGTAAATCCATCCATGACGCAAAGAATAGCTTAACAACAAAAATTCAGTGTTTCAAAGCGCAAGAATTTATTATGAACTCCCATCAATTGTCATGTTAGAACCTTACTCTTGCTGGTACAGTACCTTTGAGGCATTGACAGACCAAAATGGGGAAAAAAAAAAAGGTGAAAGAAATCCTCCCATGGGGAGAATGCGCTTTTGCAGCGGAGTAATGAACGAAGCAAAATAATTCTAGGCATGGAACCCAGCCCCAGTGGCAAAATTGTAGTTGTACATCACAAATCCATTATTTGGAATGGTTCCTCTTAAGAGACTCTGGAAATTTAAATAATAAAGAAGAATAAAATGGCCCTCAGTTGACAACATCCAGGACCAGTTTGCGCGACTTCAGGACTGACCACCTCATACGCCTGTAGTAGGCAGCTTGGAGAAGCGCCAGCGACAGAAGGAAGATCCATTTGACTCCCATCTAGAATTATTCAATGTTAGTTGATTGGGCCCAGGGCATCAGATTACACCAAAATAGAAAGAAAAAAAAAAAACTGATAAGTCGTGAGGTTACCAGCTTTCGCTCTTCCATCTCTGGTTCAGCTGCCCATGAAAGGAATGACACAACGTCCTTACCCATCTGCAACAGAAAATAAGAATAATCAAGCCTTGTGCTAGCCCCAAAACTGAGTACTTACGGATCCACAAAAATAGAGTAGTTACCTGAGCTTCAGTTGCAGGAGTACCATCCTCATACTCAACAGCCCCATCATTAAGCATCTTGGGCATGGCTATGGCACCACCAGGGAAGTAGGGGTTATAGTGCAGACCCTCACGAATCTGGGTTTTAAAAAGGAAAAAACGAAATTAGTCACAGTTAATTTGAAAGATAGGTAAAAGCAATCACCAGTGCCAACAGTATGAAAATTAAAGCAGTCCTTCATATGGGTAGAAACATCCTTCTTATACTCGCATTGAATAGTGTATATCACATGTTAGTATGACACAGTAATGTAAAGCCTATCTGTATGATACAAGTGATTTTAACCAAGCACAATAGGTTATATGTCTGAGCCACTTAAAAGGGGTAGAGGGACAAAATATCACACAGCTATAGATCACACCAGAAAAACAATGTATAAAAAAAGAGAGATACCTGAACACCAGCAGGTGGGTCACGATAACCAGTCAGAAGAGCAAAAACGTAGTTCTGACCATTGTGCCTCGCCTGAACAAATACGTTGCATACAGTAAGCCTTAACAAGATAACGAAAATCCCACCAATCATTTTAAAACCATTAACTGCAAGCCTGCAATCACCTTTGTAATAAGACTGAGGTCTGGGGGGTATGCACCACCATTTGCAAATCGGGCTGCTTGCTCGTTTGCATACGGCTGCGGGAAGCGGTCACTCAACTTACCAGAGCGAGTAAACATCTCACCCTCATCATTCGGACCATCAACTACCTCAATCTCAGCAGCCATTGCCTTTGTTTCCTCTTCAGTGTAGGCCACTCCAACCAAATCACGGTACGAAATCAATGACATGGAGTGGCAAGAGGCACAAACTTGCGTGTAAACTTGATGTCCACGGCGGATTCTGAAAGACAATAATTCTCACATAAATTACAGCAGTATACAAGGGGGAAAAGACATCAGTAGTTGAACAGAATTTACCCTATAAAAGAAATAAGTACAGCGCTGCCTCAACATGCAAAGTTAAATTAGTCTTTTATGAATTATATATTTGAATGGCATGTACTTCATAGACAGCCAGATATAATAATTACAATAGCCAAATCATGCCCTTACTACCCAAAAGGACCGAATAATTCCTATGCTATGATCCATATATTTCATAGAGAAGGCTAATACAAGTTTGCAAACATCTATCCAAATTCAACGAAAAAAGTTTCATCAAAGTAGAGAATATAGGTTGACTTACGAAGCATGGTCATAAGAGCTCATGATGCCAGCATGTGGCCAGGGATAATCTGGAGCTGCCAAGCCATGCTCAGCTTCATCTGCATTTGCTATTGTAGCAAAGCTCATAAGACCAGAGGCACCAACCCCAAGAAGAGCCAATGCTTTCAATCCAGCAGAGGACTCTTCATTCTTTCCACGGAATGAATAAAGCAGCGATGGACCCTAAAAGGTATGATAAAATGTTAGCAATAACAATCATGGACCAAGAATTGACCTTGTGCACCAAACTCCTATATAAACTCTCCAAGTTTTTTTTTTAAAAAAATATATATATAAAGCCGTATCAATTTCAAATGAATAATGCTAAAAAAATTCAAACGGATAAAGAAGCATAATTTAAGTTATGCAGGTAAGAACTTATGGTGCAAGCAGATATCTTGTCACACAACTTATGATAGAACTAAAGCTAATTATAAGCAGACTGAATACTTACAGAGGACTGATTATGGAGAGTTCTCCTAAGAAGCTGGCTAATACCCCTCATGCCTGCCATACAGGGCTCTGAAAAGAAGTATTAAGAACTTTGTCAGACAACTAAAAAAAGGGAAAATGTTTTTTCCTATGAT
The DNA here is from genome assembly GCA_001602315.1 of Zoysia pacifica. Lineage (NCBI taxonomy): Eukaryota > Viridiplantae > Streptophyta > Magnoliopsida > Poales > Poaceae > Zoysia > Zoysia pacifica. The sequence continues at coordinate 95,789 of BCLH01000459.1, forward strand.
AATAATGGAAACGGGAAACAAAAATACAGTCAATTGCAATCAAGAGGTCCATAAATCATCGTAGTCAGCTGCAATCAGGAGGTCCATATATTATCCTTGAGCACAAAATCAAGAGGTTTTATATCAAACTAAGACAGATCTTAAATGGATTTGATGTGTTGGTTGCGAAATTGTATGATTGTTAATTGGCTATGAAGACTTAGGGAAGCTGGATTGTCAAAATGTCAGCCCTATTTTCTCACAAAACAAACCGATATTTGTATACTACTATCACGGAGGCAGCAAATCGATTCCAAACCAAATAGAAAGATAAGATCGGGCTACCATCACAGAATCAGAATGATGGATGATTTGGATCTCAGGCATCCCAGCAACGACGGAGATTGCTGGGTTCCGCGAAACAAAAAAATAAACAGGCAATCGTACCCAACAAGCTAGGACATTATGGTAATATAAACACGACAAGAGTCCGGATGGATCTCCCATCACTCGCAGCCTAGGGTGCGTTGAGGTCGCGAACGGAGAAGAAAACAGGGCGGATTCGCACAGGAAAGCCGGCGATCTATCTAAGCGCCCAATACTTATGATCCAGGACTAACAAACAGGGTCGCCGGTGTGCAGCCCGCAGCTACCGGAAGACTAGTTCGGATCGTCAGATCGATGGCTCCATATACAAGGAAGGGGGTGACGATCCAGCAGCAATTAACGGGAGAACAGGATGGACGCGCACTGGAGTTGTTACCTGCACGGCGCGCTTGGGCGGAGAGGCGGGGCTCCGACGAGCGGCGGCGCGGGGACTCGGGAGGGAGGAGAGAGAGAGGAGGGTGCGGGCGTCTGTGGCGATGCCGATGCGGACCGAGTGGTGCGGGTTCTTTGGGAGTAGACACTGACACGTGGGGAAACCACGCGCGGGGATCGATGAACGGGCCTTTTTTTTTTTTTTGAGAATATCGATGACGGCCTTGGGCCGCCAGTGACTGCACGCTTCCTCTGAGCCCAATAAAATTGTTTTTTTTTTCTTCCGAAGATAATCTTCGTGCTACTAACTGACAAGGATTTTTATGAAAACGACAAATCCCAGCCGTTGTTGACAAGGATTTTATGAGCTCACCACCCGCGCAGAAATGAGAGGCGCACCGTGCACGGCCCGGGCAGATAGTTTTGAGCCTCGAGAGCCTTCTTCCTCCTCTGCCCAGTTCACGGCCACCTAGAGACGGAGAGAGAGCACCGGATGAACTCGCCGCAGCTGAACGGAGATACTTGGTTGTACCGGACCGGCATTGATCGTCAGGTGAGCTCCCTGCATCTCTCAATCAACAAGTATCCATGGCATGTACAAACAAGCATCTTATTCCATTAATTTGATCTACAAAATTCTGTTTCAGTTTGACGCGAAGGTGTTAAGGGAACTGAACTAGTATCATATCATCGAAATCGAAACCGAAGTTTAACAAGAGCAGGGGATCCATGCTGGGGGCTCGCCCGAGCGGCGTGGCTGTGATGAGGCCGTGTGCGTCATCGCCATCGGCGAGGGCCAAGGGGGAGCCGCTCTTCTCCTTCGGCGTCATCGCGGACGTCCAGTACGCCGACATCCCCGACGGCCGCTCGTTCCTCGGCGTGCCGCGCTACTACCGCCACAGCATCGCCGTGCTCCGCCGCGCCGTCCAGCGGTGGAACGCGCACGGGGGCATCAAATTCTGCGTCAACTTCGGCGACATCGTGGACGGCTTCTGCCCCAAGGATCGGTCGCTGGCCGCCGTGCAGGCCGTGGTCCGCGAGTTCGACGGCTTCCGCGGCGGGCCGACGTACCACATGCTGGGCAACCACTGCCTCTACAACCTTCCGCGAAGCGAGCTGGTGTCCGAGCTGCGGATGCCGACGACGTCGCCGTCGCGCGCCTACTACGACTTCTCGCCCTGGCCCGGGTACCGGTTCGTGGTGCTGGACGCGTACGACTTCAGCGCCGTCGGGTGGCCGCGCGGGCACCCGGTCTCCGCGGCGGCGAGGCGGTTCCTGGAGGTGCGGAACCCGAACCACGACAAGAACAGCCCCAGCGGCCTCGAGGGCACGGAACGCCGGTTCGTCATGTTCAACGGCGGCGTGGGAGAAGCGCAGCTGCGGTGGCTCGACGGCGTCCTCCGGCGCGCGTCCCGCAGCCGGGAACGCGTGGTGGTGTGCAGCCACCTGCCGGTGCACCCTGGCGCGGCGTCCCCGACGGGGCTGATGTGGAACTACGAGGAGGTCACGGACGTGGTGCACCGCCACGGAGGGTGCGTCGTGGCGTGCCTCGCCGGCCACGTCCACAGGGGCGGGTACGCCGTGGACGAACGCGGCGTGCACCACCGCACGCTGGAGGCCGCGCTGGAGTGCCCGCCAGGCACGGACGCGTTCGGGCACGTCGAGGTGTATCACGACCGGCTCAGGCTCGTCGGGTCCGACAGAATGGCCAGCACGGAGATGCTGCTCAGCTTCCCGAGTGAGCTACAGGCTTGCCGCTGTTGTTGAACGATGTTCCAGTGAAAATTGTGTGTAATCAACAGAGTAACATGGACCTAACTATGCAAAAAAAAAACACGTTGAAATGAAATTAACCACTCATGGCCCTTCCAATTTCTATGAAATTCATTGAAAATTTGGTAAAAGTTAATGACAATTCAGTAGCTGAGCAAATCATCATTAGGTGAATGCCAAACCGTAATGGCTCAGAGCCAGAGGAACAGTAGAGTGCCCGCTGTGAGCATGGCAACTGTGCAAGGCCGACAAAAGAAAAACTCGGAGCCTAGGCCCAGAACAAAAAGCCCATTCAAAAAATGGGCCCAACCACCCAAGCCCAAACGCACGGCAGATACTGGTATAAATCAGGAAGGCAACGGCACGGCATCGTCATCACCTTCTCCAATACCTCCGGCTCAAATCCATCCATTCGCCCTCTTATCCCCTTCCTCCTCTCATTCCTCCTGCTCATCAGCCATGGCCACCAGCGTCATGTCCCTCCGCTCCCTAGCCATGGCCATGGCCGACGCAGCCACGCTTCCGCCGGCCCACAAGCACCTCTCAGCGGTGTCCCTCCCGCTCCTCTCATCCCGCGCCGCGCCGCTCCACCTCCGCGCCTCCCGGCGCCTGCCACTCGCGCCGTTCGTCGCCTCCTCCGACGCCGTCGAGGCGGGCGTCGAGTTGGCAGAGTCCGGAGTCGAGGCGGAGGCGGGTGACGCATTTGAGGAGGAGGTTGGGGACGTTGGGGAAGAAGAGGGTGAGGTGGTTGCGTCGGCTGACGATGGAGATGGAGAGGACGATTACGCGGCCGTAGAGCCGCCTGAGGAGGCCAAGATCTACGTAGGGAACCTTCCTTACGATGTCGACAGCGAGGGCCTCGCGCAGCTCTTCGAACAGGCCGGCGTTGTCGAGGTCGCCGAGGTGAGCATGCTCTCTCACTGTAGTTGCTCGGTGCTTTGGTCATGCGGTGCTAAAATCGAGCTTGCTAGTTAGAGAGTGTAATTTATGATTGTTCCAGTGTAAATCTACCAAATTTTCGGTAGATTGTATGCCTTGTGGGTTAGTTCAGAGCTTCAGGCGTTAGTGGGTAGTTTATTTGGCATTTCACTAGTACATTCTGTGTGTGTACTAACGATTTACATATATGTGTATGTGCATTCATATTGTTTCATATGACCCAATATGCTTCCACTGGTCCTTGTAGAGGGTTATGATTCTAGAGAAATGGTTTGTTCTCCACATATGTTAGGAGCCATGATTGTCTGCTGTCTGTTGTTCAGTGTTTCAGAAATTGTAGCAGTGATAAGAAACATTCATTGTACTGGGTTTGTTCTCCATTTGCCTTGTAAAATTAATCTTGCTCTTTGGATTTCCAGGTCATCTACAACAGAGAGACTGGCCAGAGCCGTGGATTTGGATTTGTTACTATGAGCACCGTTGAGGAAGCTGACAAGGCCATTGAGATGTTCAACCGCTATGTGAGCTCATTTCTATCCTTTCATTTATACAGATCCATCCACTGCAAGTTCTCAGGTTTTTGGTTTACACATGAAAATCTAACTGCCTTAAGATGTTGAGATGACACCATGACAGTATATATCATCTGATTGAAACGAAAGTCCTGTAGGTCACATGTTATTTTATTATTTCACTTAGGATCTTTGATCAAAGGGGGCAGAGGTTTGCAACTTAAGAGCTGTGGATTTTAGGCATTCTTGTATTCTACGAACAGCTCAATAAAATAAAAATTATTTTCAGTATAGTAGAAAAGCATACAAGTTCTGTATTGCTCTGAGTAGCTAAAGAATCAATTTATTTTTTATTGCAGGATGTTAGCGGAAGGTTTCTGAATGTAAACAGGGCAGCTCCCAGGGGATCTCGTGCAGAGAGGCCGCCTAGACAATATGCACCTGCTTTCAGAGCTTATGTTGGCAACCTGCCATGGGGAGCTGATGACTCTAGGTTGGTTCAGTTGTTCAGTGAGTATGGAGAAGTCGTTAATGCTACAATCGTGTACGATAGAGAATCTGGGCGTTCACGAGGATTTGGTTTTGTAACAATGGGGTCAAAAGAGGAACTCGAAGATGCTATTTCTGCTCTTGATGGCCAGGTGAGGACCGTCAATTAATATAAATTTTTCACTGAAATAATCAATTGTCAGTGTCCTATGTATGCATGAAACCTCTGAAGTGTAAGTCAAATGTTAATTGTACCATATTGTAGGAAATGGATGGCCGCCCACTTCGAGTGAATGTTGCAGCGGAGCGCCCAGCGAGAGGCTTTTGATGCTGTGATAGAGAGAACTTGGCTACTTTTGTAAGGGGCACGACAGAACGTCAAGGGGAGATGTTTTTGCGGAAGCTGATGCTGCCACCTAGAAGTTAATAGATCATCCCATATCTTTTGATGTTTGGTTTCCTGCCTCACGCTGCTGATGATGTTACTGTCTTATGTTAAATTCTTGTCGACACCATTGAGTTATATATTCTTCGAGTAGGCTACTATGAATGCCCTGGTTACATTTCTCATGATAACCCGAAAGGGTTGCTCGTGAAACAATTTGAGGTAACCGCGCACAGTAGCCATTTTCTTCATTGTCTCCTTTTGGTTGCTACTACACCTGTGTGGTAAACTGGACAGCGTGTGCATCCTTGTATACACTTGAGTCGCAGAATTGTTCGAAATCTAGAAGACAAGCTTACTGTAGTTCGAAATCTAACGTTAATCAGTTTGCGTGCAACTGCGCCTCCTTGCTCGTCTCTAATTATGCTGACCGAGCCATCAAGCTTCAGCTCCTGGAAGACTGTCCCAAGAGGGATCACCGTTTTGCCACCAGGTAGGCTTCAGCTGCTGGATCAGCGCCTCTGGAATTTGAGTTTGATGATCTTTGGGCGCTTACGGAGCCCGAGCGGGTGCGCGCGGGAGGAACGGGAGGAGACGGTGCGGAGTACCTCCATGGCGCCCGAACGACCTCGATCCTCTCTGCTCTGGAAGATAGCTGCAGCGGAGAGGAGCCTTGGCCCTTGAGAGCGAGAGATCAGAGATGCTTCGCTGCTTCAGGATGGCGCACCGCACCCCAGGCCGGTAGGGAGTGGAACCGAACCCGTGGAGCCGATGCTGCGTGTGTTTCCTTTGCTTCGTTTTTTTTTTTTCTTAGCGGCCCGGCCCAACACGGCCTGCATACATTTCGTTATCTTTTTTATGCTTGCTGCATAGCACGTCCAAGGTCCTCCCTCCCTCAAATTCTCTCTCCAAAATTTTAAAAAAGTTAAGTATACATGGTCGCTATTGACATAATGCTCGGATTTCACTTCACAAGAAAAGGTACATAAATAGCAAATGGTTTTTCGAATTCGTCATAACGGCGATTACAGAGAGTCTGAATTGAAGTAATAATAACGAGATAAATGGATCGTATTACATTACATGCATGCACCAGCCATATGTAATTAGCACTGCTTATTCTGCTCCTCCATCAACTGAAACAAAGCTGCTGCTGCTGCATGATGAGATGAAATGGGACTCAGAGGATCAGAGCTCGTCGTGCTCCGCCGGCCCCTCCTCGACGGAACGGATCTTGGGGTTGGGCTTGGTCTTGACGGGGTAAGACGGCTCCATGGCGATGCCGCAGAGCCCCTCCTTGGCGTCGACGTCGCGCGCCATGCGGATGTAACCCTTCTCCCCCCACTCGGGTCCCCACGAGTTCTTGACGATCCAGTACTTGGTCCCGTCGGCCGTGATGCCGTACCCGACGGCCGCGACGCCGTGGTCCAGCTCCGTCCCGCACTTGCCGGTGAACACCCCCTCGGAGTAGAACTGGAAGTGCGAGCCGCTGGCCTCGATGGCCACCGACACGGGCTGGTTCGCCACCGCCTTCTTCAGCGCCGCCTCGTCGTTGGCCGGCACGTCCTCGTACCCGTCGATGGTGACCACCGCCGGGGCGCCCTTCGTCTTGCACGAGCGCTGCGCCGCCTTGTACGGATACGCGTCCTCGGTCGCCACCCCGCCGTGCTTGGCGATGTACTGGAACGCGTAGTCCATGAGCCCGCCGTTGCAGCCGGCGTTCTCCTTGGTGTCGCAGTCCACCAGCTGCTGCTCCGACAGCGACGTCAGGTTCTTGGTCCGGATCGCGTTGATGCCCTCCACCGCGGCGATCGTCGAGAACGCCCAGCAGCTCCCTAATAAGACGACGTCGTTGACATGCTGGGTACAGCACGAGCTGTGCATCTGCATGGATCACCAAATGCGAAAAAGACTAGTCCAATTAATTACATACCGCACTGTCCCTGGTCCTTGACGTCCGTGACGGCGCCCTTCTGCCGCCAGTCCACGGACGTCGGAAGGTCGCGCGCGCCGGCGTACATGAATCCTCCCTCCTCGGCCGTCTTCCTCTCTCCACGGAACATGCGGTGGTGCGCGATCCTGGAGCCGGCGTACGCGCGGCGGAACTCGTCGGCGGTCATGTCACCGAAACGGTTGAGTCGCAGCTTGTAGGGCGCGTCGCCCTTGTTGAACTCGTGGATGAGGCGCACGTTCTCGCGGAATACGTTGAAGCGGCGCGCTTTCTCGCCCAGGTCCCGCGCCACCGCGTGCCGGCCGCGCCAGCGCTCGTACAGCGCCCACAGCGCCTCCTCCGACGCCAGGTCCTCCTCCCCGAAGTCGATCGCGGTCGACGAGGCCAGCAGCGCCGCCGCTAGCACCACCGCCGTGGCCGCCGCCACGAGCGTCCTCCCCATTGATCCTAGCTAGCGTAGGTTGCTGCTGCTACGTACGATAATGCAACACACACAGCACCTGTGGAGAGATCACCAGACTGGGTGAGGTGTGGTGGCCATGATGACCATGAGGCCTCTTCTTAATTTATAGCCGATCGAGCGCGATGCAGATCGAGATCAATGAGATGCGAGCAGTAGCTAGCTAGAGACGGCCGGTGGCGACGTTGCTTGCGGGCAACAGCCAGCTTAATTAGCTACCTGTGCCTCTGTGAGTGGTCAGGTACGAGCACATCAGGGACCGGCGTCCAATATCCGAACTAACCCGATTAGAATTAAGAGTACGTACGTACGTACGTACGTACGTATGTCTAGCTAAACGGGGGTACCGTATGTGCTGGAGTAGCGTACACGCGAGCAAGCAACCGGAAGGAACGGTACCGAGGTTTGCGCTGCTGTGTGCGTCGCTGGGCATGCGGTTTGCCATCGAGATTGCTTAATTGCTTCTGGGTCTGGCGCTGGTGGAGATGATTGTGATTTGTGAAGGAAGGTCTTCACTCTTCTCTCTGATGTTGTCAACAAGCAACAGCAAGCGCGTCTTCTTGCTTCAATTGACTCACCATCCATCAGCGATCTCTGGATCAGTTTTCACAGAGGCCGTGCTGGGCTTCATTGGTTGGCTGCCCTTTCTCCATCTCGATCGTCTTTCAATTCACCTCATTGCTTCATCAGACAGTTTCCGTATCTCATTGCTTCCGCGGACACGGGACGTCGAGAGAGCCAGCAGCTAGCCATGGCGAGATGGAATGGATGAACAAGCTATCTATTGACGCCGCCCCCGTCGATATATCCCATGTCCTGGGGCCCCGGCCCCGGCCCCGGCCCCGGCCGTTCCGCGACGCGCCGAACACGGCAAAATCTTTCAGAAAGGCATCCGTCATCCCATGATCTCAATACTGCTAGTGGTAAAAGTCATGGATGGCTCATTGGCTTGGCGCCTAACCACTTGCTTCCGATATGCATGTTATCCCAATTAATCTTCGACAGCAGAAGATACATATATATATATATAACGTCAGTTATTGCCTACAGGAGCACAGGCCGGCCGTTGGCATTCAATCGCTGGAGCCTGGACACCGGAGGAAATGTTCCAAAAGCAGGCTCCGCCTCCATATATAGAGAGGGATGCATATGGCTGGGCAATGCAGCATGTGGCATCGTCGCAGAAGCGAGAAGAAGAAGGCACATCACATCACATGCTGCTGTTGCTTGTGTGTTCCCTTTCTATTTTCTGTGAAAAAGAAAATTCTTTGATGACCGGATTTCCCCTGGTTGGCTGGTTCCCTGCAAGGGCCGGTCTCCATCGCGCCACTGGTTTCAAATGGGCTTTTGGTACTATTTCCCCAAATGAAACAACGTCGAGAGAGCTATAACGTCGTTGCTTAAATAGGAGATTAGGCCCAGCCCATCCCAAATAACTCTAATTATTTTTTTAGTTGCGTACAAATATAAAAGAAAATTGCGGCAACAACATCGACCGTGGCCTAATGGATAAGGCGCTCGCCTCCGGAGCGGGAGATTGTGGGTTCGAGTCCCATCGTGCTCGCACCTGATTAATTTTTTTTTTTATCTTCTGCCAATACAAATACGAGTACATCCGTTCTCAAATTGAATTAGGGGTTCTGTGGCAGAGCTCTCAATTCACAGAATATAGTTGTGCTGCATAGTTATGTCTACGGTCCAATGCTACTCATAAAATTCACACGATGAAACTATAAATCTAATTTAAAAACTAAACACAGAATCAGACAAAAATACAGTATTTAACAGAGCTCTCTGATTTTGAGAACCAGGAGTTGGGGCAAAGAGGCCCGTAGATTATTCTTTTCTTACGATAACAAACAAAGGAAAAAGTACTAGACAACTTCCTAGAACTTCTGCCATTCCTATGTCCTTTCAAAAGGTTAAGAGACAATAACATATTTTTTCTTCGAGTAAGAATTATTCACATATACAGTTCAAAACGCATGTTAAAAAAAAAATCAGATCAATTTGCAGTATCCTATTGTTTGCGCTGGCTGCATATCATTATCACAGTTGTAAATATTATCATGTTCATATTTACCTAACCAACACAAATAAAAAAATAGACATAGCTTTTTTTATTTCTAATATAAAAAAGATAACTGGTGGCTCTTATATATAACCTGTTTGTATCATTAACACTTATATTAAAAATCACACAAGCACTACACTAATTGCCTAGAGTATCACGACCCATGGTCTTTTAACAGTCGGTTTTTGTCCTTTTCAAATGTAACTAATTTTTTTTTGCAAATTTACATCTTCCATTAACTATGGTAAATTAAAAACCATTCTTATCCTGTGTGGCACATATAACTCCGTGATTAAATCCAACAGCCGCCAAAGGCCAAACCACCAGTAAAATAATTCATGTGACGCTACCAAGCAAACATGACATGAGATGGGAGAAAAAATCAAAAAAATTTCTAAAACAAACTTAGCCCAGTCAAACAGGAACATTTCGTACGGATGCGGGACGCAAGCAAAGAGGGAAGGGTAGGAAACTTGTACCGGGGCACGGGATCACCTCACGGGAACCAAACTCCTCGCGCCCGCACGCCACCATTCCATTCATCCGGTCGAGTCGGGGTCGGTCGCCTGCCCCGACAAGGCAACCGCCCCAGAGCACCCCCCCCCCGGACAGACCCGACGCGGCGCCGAGACCCAGAGAGAGGAAGGAGAACGCGCACCTCCCTCTCGCCCGCCGCTCCGCCTAGCCGCTGCTCTCGCCGGAGATGGACGGTTCCGGCAGCTGGGACTCCATCGACTGGAACCAAATCGAGGTAACACGCCTCCTTCCTCCTCTGCCTCGCTATCTCCCGTCCCCGCCCCTCGCCCTCCCCGTCCGTTCCCTCTCTCCGTCTCTCCCACCCGCGAGCGCGCCGCTGCATGCGCCCGTGCTCTGCCGACCAGGGACCGGGGGGCCTAGGTTCGGAATTCGACGTGGCGCGTGTGTAAGCGCCGCGGCCACGGGCCTCCTCCACGGCCGCGCGCCGCTTCGTGGCCTCGTGGGCGCGGCGCGTTGGAGCGTATCGTGTGCTTAAGGTTAGTTAGGTATCGACTGGGGGCTTGAGATTTGATGCGGCGCTGCCGTTTCTCGTTTTGAAGGATCCGAGGCCGCGGCGGCATGGCAGGGCCGTCAAGGAGAGCATGGATGACTTCCTTCTCGAGGACGAGGAGGTGTTCGCCCAGGTAATCACAATTCACCTTCCCTCCAGTTTCCACAACTGAACTTATGATGCACATTAGCCATTTCCTAACAAACCAGAGTGATTGTAATACAATCATTGCTTTGCTGTCTCCAACTATTGATCCGTGTGCCATTCAAATTCTCTATTGATACATACAAGTTGCATACTGATATCATACCACACCTTTAGAAATTATTGAAGGGCCGTTGTACATCTGTACATTTTGAGTTTGGTTGTGCACCTGCATTCAAAATAGCAATATTTTCTGGTGGAATTTCATGTATTCAGCCGTTATAGGTTATCCCGTGTGACCGTGTCACTTGGGTTTAACAGAGCAATAACTTACCTGAACTACATTTATTGGATTCTAACACATGAACTTATGTTTAGGGAAAGTAGTTTTTTTCCCCTTTTTATTATCAATAAAATACAAGTACAATCCAACGTGCATTGGTCCAGGATGAAACTGGCATTTCTAGTTCGATTATCAGTTACATGTACAACCAGATCACCAACAATTACATCATGTGAAAAAAACAGGAGAAATTCGAAATATTTTTTGAGTGAATACAGTATACTATCTGTAGGAACCTATTTCTGGTAGATAATGAAAATCCATGCTCTTAGCGTGCTTTGCAAGAACGTGTTGGATATTGTATAGGAGTGATATATAGGCTGGGGCAGCTTGTTTACTTATATTTGCCTACAGTTGAACGTCCAGAATATAGAACAGCTGTACGTGAACTCTATTTTGTCTATGTCAAAGATGTATAGATTCTATTCACTTTGCTGTCAGAATTCAGAATGACAGATAGTTAGACACAAAAAGTAACTGAGTGGGGAAGTTCAATGACAAATTGTTGCATTTTTATGTTGTCTTCTCAAATTATATCTTTCTCACCTCTCCTTGCATAGGAACATGGTGTTGTTCTACTGAACAGCGGTGAGGCTGGTACACTTTCAGTGACGAATTTCCGACTTCTGTTTGTGGTAAGTAATAATATTATTTTTACCTCTTGATTGTTAAATTTTATGTGAACCACTCGTTTTTGGTTAGAGAGAATTTTCTCTTCTGGCATACTTCTTCAATTATCTATAATCTGAATGTGACCTGGTGTGCGTTCTGCAGGAGTATACAGTAAAATATTTCTTATGTTCACATCATATTTTCGACTGTGATAATTATCATCCTCTTCAATATTCTAATCATGACTCCTTTGCAGAGCCAAGCAAAAAAGTGTGTTATAGAGTTGGGTACAATTCCACTGACTACAATCGAGAAGTTAAATGATGTATGTCTGCAAGTATTCTTCCTTGGGCCTCTTTGTTTGCATAATCGGACCAGGAATATATTGTGTTATTGATTGAATCTGTTCTGTTGCAGGATGTGAAGCTCCAATCCTCACCCCACCTGTCTGATAAAAAGCATCCTCGTGAACTTCTTCAGGTTATTGGTAAGCTTGTTAAGAATATTTATTTGTTTGGCTGCAGCTCTATTTTATCTGTGAGTCTGAGTGGCAATTTGTATGAGTACCGTTTGGATGGATGGAGGGGCTGTTGGCCATTGTTGTTAGTAGATTTTTAGTTTTATTTTGTAATGAATATGTTTACTATTCTTTTTACAATTTCAGTTTGAGGCTTTGTGGTGACCTTTATCTTTTGCTTTTGCTCAGGTAAAGACATGAGAGTCATTGTGTTTGCTTTTCTTCCCAAGACAAAGCAGGTATTTGATTGATTTTGACCTCATATGGATTTGTAGTTTGAAGGGTAGCCCTGGCGCAGCCGTAAAGCTGTAAACTTGTGACCATGACTGAGGTCATGGTTTCAAGTCTTGGAAACAGTCTCTTGCAGAAATGCAGGAAAAGGCTACAAAAGGCCCAAAGCAATCTGACCCTTCCGCGTGCCCTGTGCGAGCAGGAGCTACGTGCACTGGGCTGCTCATGGAATTGTAATTTCTTTTATTTAGATTATTATGCCATATATTTTGAGTCTTTATTTCTGACTTTTGTTGTTTCAGAAAAAAGAAGTTTATGAAGCTTTGAGGAGATACGCTAAACCTGCTAATTTATGGGATCTATATGCATTTTCGTGTGATCCATCCACAATTAAGAATGATTCCGATCCAAAGTGGAGGCTCTTGAGGGAATACTTTCGCCTATTTAGGAAAAGCTTCTCGCAGTTACAGGGAGTTGAGGATGTGTCTTTATCTAACAACTGGTGGAGGCTAACTAAAGTAAATTCGAGTTACTCCCTGTGTTCCACTTACCCCTCTGATTTGATTGTACCAAGGAGCATAAGGTACTTTTATTCCTTGAAAACATGTCAGCATTACTTGATAGTTTTACTGTATTAACCACATTCTCTATGAGTACTTGATACTGCCATTTTTCATTTTATCCTTAGTGATGAAGATTTGTTTCAAGCTTCCACTTTCCGATCTGGCAAAAGGTTGCCTGTTATTTCATGGTGTGACCCTGGTACGTGTGCCCAAATTTTTTGCTTTTTTGCTAGCAAATAAATATTTTTCTCTGCAATCTTATGGTCCCTGGACCACTAAAAATTGGCATGTTTGTACGAAAGTTAGCGGCAGAGTAAAAGTGCTTGTTGTCAATAGTAGTTGATAGTATTTCCTTTCATCCTATCAGTTTCATTGGTATTTTCAATGTAGCAACCTGCAAGGCTTATGCTTGCAGTTAATTCTACCAGCATTTCTGTGTTTCTATGGACTGTGGTCTACTCATGGACACCACTTAATCCCGTTCCCAGATGTGGCAACTTCTTGTTTTTTTTCGATTTGAATAGAAAAACACTCCCAGTCTCTTTCAAATTAGAACTCCTGTCAATAATCTTGCTTCTGATTTGAGTGACTAATTTGGGTATTGGCAGTGGCTTGCACTAAAAAGGATTATTCGTTTTAGCACATTATTCAAGCAGGTTAAAAAATTTAGATTGTACACATTGATTTTCTTACAAACCTTTAGAGGTTCTTTCGTGTTCCTTCATCAAAGTCGAGGCATGAGAAAAATGTGAACATGTTTACACTGTAGCATCTGGAGCTGTTCTAGCGAGGTCATCTCAGCCGTTGGTGGGATTGATGATGAACTTCAGGAAGTGAGTTCATATCTGGTACTTCCATTTAGCATATATACTGACGTTCCTGGTTATGATTGGTCTAACGTAAAGTAATTTCCTGTAGCAATGCCGATGAGAAGCTTGTTTGTGCTCTTAGCAGCAATACTACCGATATAAATGGATCTCCAAGGTAATGCACATTTCATGCTCTGTTTGTTAATCCTCGCATCCCCTCTATTCTCATCTGTTTTGTCCTAGTATTATTTAACTTCACATCTCATTTCGTTTGTTAGAAAGCTCAGTTTTTGGATGAAAAGGAAGTAAGGAATCACTAGAATATGTAAAAGATGTTAAATTATTACTGTTTCTTTTCTTCCTTGCCCACTTTCTGTCTGATACTCAAGTATTAGAACTACAAAGATTACACACTGAGCAAAGATATATGCATATGTAGTATCAACTGAAGCTGACTTTAGTTACCTTAGCTGGAAGCACATCACATCTTTCCTATTGCCTACTTTTTTTTTTCTTTTAATAAAGGAAACCAGTATGACAGTCAGAAACTGTCAACTAACCTTGATCCATTGTTCATAGTTGCCCCCTTGACATAATATTCAACATCCATTGACTTTCCTGACATTTCACTTCTGATGTAAACCAGGAAATTGTACATAATTGATGCCCGGCCTAGAGCTAATGCTTTAGCAAATGGGGCAAAGGGAGGCGGCTCAGAATCATCTTCTAACTATCCAAGATCTGAGGTAATATTGCATTAGATGTGATATTCGGCTATTGCATAAGTATCATGGAGTTTCTTTATATATATATTTCTCTCTTCTTTCATTAAGACTTTTTCTCTCTTTTACTTCATGGGATATGGGACCAGGTTCTTTTTCTTGGAATACAAAACATCCACACGATGAGAGATAGTCTTTCTCGCCTTAGGGATTATGTGGATGCACATGGCTCAATTTCATCTAATGGAACCCCTTCAGCTGTATCTGTTGTTGGAGACCGGGTACGTGGATTGTTGTTTCGAAGGTTCAAAGGTTTTGGCATTTATCAAATATGATGTCTGTAAGCACATCAAAAGCAATATGGACATTAGAGGCTGATATATTTCTTTTTTTTTCTTTGGGGCAGAGGAATCGTGGATCAACTTGGGGTGGAGGAAATCTTAATAGCATGACATCATTTTCATCAACACTTGGGGAATGGCTGAACCATATACAGAATATTTTGGTTGGTGCTTCGTGGATTGCTGCTCAGATTGCTGTAGAGTCAGCTTCAGTTCTTGTTCATTGCAGGTTTATATCTCCCATAAGTATCTACAACTTGTATTAATTCACTTACTATGATAAATGGTGGAAGTTCCTGTTGTACCCTGTGAGTGTTTTTTTTTTATGAAGTGCCCTCTGAGTCTTGACATGGCATATGCCGGTCAACATGTGTGGAAGTGCTAGTGTGAGTGGGTATGCAAGATTTCTCTTTCTACGCGTAACATAATTACCCCACAAGTCGGAATCGATTTGTTGAAACACTGTTGGCCTTGCCCTAATTTCCATGGAGTTATCTATGTAATAGAAAAATTTCATGAAATATGAAGTAGCTCTTCTTTATTAGGCTGTTTTACACTCTGAATTCTGCAAGCATTATTAGTTGGTCACTTAGGTTTTTGAGTGTCTATTGCAAAGCCATGTTATTGTGTTAACTTGCTAAGTCACACATGGGCTTGGACGCAATCTGTATGGACTGGATGTGTAAATGATATTTACTTAATGGTCTGCCAGTGTACTTTTGAAATGAACAGCCCTTTGCATGTCCTTTTAGTTTCCTGTATGATCTGCATAGTTTATTGCCTTGTGTTTTTCAGCATCTAAATTAAGTTCGCCTTTCTCTCTCTCCCTTTTGTGCAGTGATGGATGGGACCGTACAACCCAATTGGTTGCTCTTGCTTGTTTGCTTCTTGATCCTTATTATAGAACTTTCAGTGGATTCCAGGTATGGAAGAGGAAATAGTTTGCAATACGCTCCAGTTGGCATATACACACATGAAAAAGGAAGGCCCTCTTGTTTCTCCTATGGAAACTTTTAGTTTATTCAGACCTTACAGTTGACCCATTTGGTTATTAGTTACATCTATCCATTGTTGAACTGGAAAAGCAACATCATGGGTCACTTCCCTTTTTTGTTTTCTTTTTAAAGTTAAATACAGTAAGGGAAGCCCCTACTGTTGCTTTATTAAAGAAGAAGAAGAAACTATACAGAATGGCCAAAGAATCTTTGCTGTTTGTGTAGCATACATTTGAAGTTAACTGACATTACTGCTCTTGTGTTAATTGAGAACTTATATGGGTGGGACTCAATACTTTATATCTGCTTGCTTATTTTTATTGTTGCATCCATCAGGCCATCGGCATTTTCACTTATCGATGCTGATTTGTTTTCAATGTGTAACAGACTTTCACCACTTTTGCAGGCCCTTGTAGAGAAGGATTGGTTGGCATTTGGTCATCCATTTGCAGAGAGAATGGGAGTTCCAACAGTAGCTGAGAATGTGGGATCACAATATGAGCTACTGAGGCAACCCTCCCTCGGGAATTTAAGCAGCTCACCAAGTAGGAACTCTTTAGGGCAATCAGGAACACCCTCAAATACTTCAGGTCAATCCCAGACATCCAACAACAGTTCACCAATACTTTTACAGGTAGCTTGTGAATTTTTTTCGTTCTTCCTTAACTTTCTCATCTGAGTGAATAAATATTGCAGCAACTAACAACTGATGGATTCGATCAGTGGCACATATTTCCTGATATGTTGATAGACAATTCATTGTAGTTCACTCCTGATTCAGTAGTTAGTCCTTTTCTTTTGCATGTGAGTCTTGCTATTCTGTTGTATGAATTATTCATATTGGAGTTTTTTCGAGCTAGTTAGCGCTTAGCAGCTCTGCTGTAGGATCATCAATTGATTTGAGTCTTCTGAAAACAACATGACATACTGGCCTTGTCATGGAAAAAGTGATATGTTCCCTTACTAATTTTCTGCTTTCTGCAGTTAGCTGAAACTTTTATTTTTTTGTACTTTATGAGCTATTTTGGATACATCTGCTGTTTTCTTAAATTGTATGAGCTTGCTCTATCCTGATTTATAAATGTTATAATATTTTTCAGTGGATAGATTGTATCTCTCAGTTGTTACGTCTGTATCCATCTGCATTTCAGTACTCATCTGTAAGTTTTCTTTCTTCTGCAATATATGTTCTGCTGCAAACAAATCTTATCATGGTTTCTGATCCGAATTGATGGTTTTTTTGCAGAAATTTCTAGTTGATTTCATGGATTGCGTATTATCATGTCGCTTTGGAAACTTCTTATGCAATAGGTAAATAATATCCACCTTTTTGTTTTGCAATTTGAGATAGCTTTGTTCCAGATACGCCTGTTGGAATAAAAGTAGGCACACACTACTGAATCAAACTAGACCTCAAGGAGCTATAATTCATATTTACATTTCTGAAGTTTCAGTTTTTCTCATCATGTCATTTAATCTATATCTGCATTCTTTAGTTGATTTGGTTTTGGTGAGAAGCAAGCTGTTTTGTCAATCATTTGTAATGAGCTTGTGGTTTGTTACATTTTTTTTAATATAGTTGCATAATGCTTAGCAATCACTATAATAAGAAAACCTTCATGAAAGTGGTCTTTTCTTTATTTATTTTACATGCATTCAAGTGGAACTTGTGGCTACTAGCTTGACCAGGAAGCGGCAGCCATACTATATCTTTATATCTAGAACAAAAAATACTGTATCATAATTTAGAACCCTTCAGTTTTTAGACCTATGTAATCCATAAGATGCAGACTTTGTTTGTTACTAATTGTGTTTTCAAAACTCCAGAGCATGGTGTTCTTCTGTATACGTGCATATCCCTTGTTCATAAACAGTGTGTGATTCCTTTGTTTGCACACGTATTGCTTAATGACGTATTGCTTGATGTAATTGGTTTCATTAAAATATTCTACATAGCTGATTTCTGTTTTGAAATGCAAGCGAACGGGAGAGGGAGCAATCTGGTGCCACAAACTCGTGTCGTTGCATGTGGTCATATTTGGCTGATCTGCGAGCTGCTGGTGGCAGCTTCCATGAGCACTACAATCCATTCTACGACCCCGTAAAGCATAATGGCCCCATATTACCCCCTGCGGCAGCACTTGCTCCGACCCTTTGGCCCCAATTTTATTTAAGATGGACATGCCCCTCTGAATCACAAGGTGGTGATCTTGAATCCCAGTGGCATGCTATGAGTAAGAAGTTTGCAGAAGCAACAAAGGTTGTTACTCACATTTTATTCTATCTCGTGGTCATATTATTTGCTTGATTTAATGATTGGAATTATTGTAATCTTTTGTTCAACAATACCAAAGACCAAGATAAATTTACAGTTGAAGATAGGTTGATTTTGATTGTTAGGATGACCAGTTTGAAAATGGCTTGTTTTGTTTGATATTTCTTGCAATGTTTTCATGCTGTTTTCTTTTCTCATGGAATGGGCAGGCTAAAGATATAGCTGAAAGGAAAGCCAAAGATATCAAGATGAAGATGGAATCCATGAAACAAGAATTACAAAGGGAGAGGCACGCGAGTAGTAACGCCTTGGCCATGGCTCAAAGTGCTCAAAGGGAGAATACTGTTATTAGAAAGGCAATAGAAACTATAGGGTGTACTGTTAAACTTTCAGCGAACGAGGATCAGCTGGACAGACCTGAACTGCTGTCATATTCAATTCGAAGGAACTCAGGTGCTGGTGGTAGAGCTCAGCAAGATGAGAGTGCTGTCATCTCTGTATCAATATCTGCAATTGAGGACAGCTTGGTCTCAGAAATACCAGATGACCATTTCTGCGAGTCACTCTGCCCCTTCCGCACGAGAGAAGGCTGCAGATGGCCAGATGCTCCGTGTGCACAGCTAGGAAGTCAATTTGTTGGTATAAAGGCAAACTTTGATGCTTTTGACCGGCTATCAATAGAAGACAGCTATTTTGGTCCAGAATAGTTGATACTAAAGCCCTTCTTGCCAGCCGTAGATGCACTTGGCAGCTGCAATGGATTTTTATAATTGTTGGCACCACCAGGTCCGCATCATCAACAAAAGAACAGTAGGAGGGGAAATCAACCGTGCATATTCAATGCACATTCACAAATTCCTTCTTTCAACAATTCTTTTCAGTGTCTAGCGCCTCCAAATTTGCATGAAGAACAAAGCAGGAGGTGCAGTGAAAGTCAAGGATGCATATCTGATCAGAATTCACATCCCACTTAGTGTTCTAAAGTTCGTTAATAGGCCCTACTGATCTAAACCTTCTCCGAGGACTTCTAGTGTTTGGCGTTAGGAGTTAGTGATTGGTCAGTAACCACTAGGACTGAAAACCAGTCTATTGGGTTGTATATAGTTTGGCAGTTCATTCGTATCGGAAGAGAAGTCATGCAAAAGCCAAAAAGTATAATTCTTTTTCCCAATTTTGGTCACTACACATTTGTCTTGTAGTCTGGTTACCCATGAATAAAAATAAATCTAATGCAGACACACAAACCTGTGCTTGTTTCATTGCCCCCCAGCTCAGGATTCTCATGAATTTATTGTTTCATTGCGTCTGGCGTTGTTTTCTGAATGTTGAGAATTGTATATTATCAATATTGATTTTTTCACTAGAATTTTAATTTTAAAATTCTATACCTTCCTTGCAGTTCAGATTTGGCATTTACACATGGTGTCTTGAAATTGCTTACCACCCCCCCCCCCCCCACCTCTCTTGTAGTTAGGACATGATCCTATTTTAACGAGCGAAGAATTAAGTTTGGAGATACTGAAGGACCGATTTGATATAGAAATGTCGCTTCAGTGACTGGGCAGCGCGTCGTCTCCGTTTGTATAACTCATAATTGATCGAAATATTCGTTTGGAACTAGGAAATATGCTTTCATTTGAATTGACTGGAAAACAATTCAAGGCAGAAAGCTAGCGATCTCAACGATTTTGGGGTGGGGCGTGCAAAAGCAGCAGCCAAACCCAGGATCAAATGCCCATGCAATGTGCAAAGCTTGAAACCTGAATCAACAATGTTACCATTATATATCACTCAATATTCCAAATAAGCAGGAACTTCATGACCATGACAGTTTTACTCTAGTCAATTTAAACAAAGTCATGGAGTGTGCCAACGGGGGAAAATCCATGTAGTCCAACAGAAAAATGTGGGATTATTGCCTTGCTCTTAGGGTCGCAGCCAAACCATAGACGAGTACACCGCAAAATTAATAGGGAGACTAGTGTTGAGCTCCAACAGCAGGGGCTCCCTCGGCTTCCTCCTTGGCCTTGCGCGCAGCAGCTCTTATCTGACGTTGCTCCTCCTTGTAGATCCTGTTCCTGCGCTGGAACTGCAAAAGAAGAATTGCAACGCTTCAAGTCAATGTCCTCTCACTGAATCATGTCAATCAACAATTTCACATCTAACGATTCACTAGCTCATAATTCAGGATATTTGTTTTGATCCTGCGAATCTGGGTCCTTGGCATATGAAAGCAAAAGAGGAAAAGAAAATTTCAGATTCTACAACATCAAGCTCTTAGATTAGCTATCCAATCACCAGAACATGATGTTGAAATCAATGTTAATGGCATGGATCTAACTAACCCATGTTTCAAACAATTTTTTAGTGAATGCAGTAGCGAAATACAAGCAAGTACTGCTACTCCAGGAGAGTACAAGACATAATGTGCAATGTCAACTTTTCAGAACACCTTATTCTTTTATTTTCCAGAGTGGAACATTAGCAATCAAAAGAAAGAACCACCGTCCTGACTTGTCCAAATTGAAAGCCCGATTACCCCTATGGCTCTCCCCCTGTTTGCACCCCTACAGAACTGTTTTTCAATAGAATGGGCATGGAGCCATACCTTCCAGGCTCGATTTCTCTAGCTAAGCTCCGTTACAAATTTAATTAAGGGGGCGACGATCCCCTGGGGACGAAAAGCGCAGCAGATCTAGGCAATCGAATACAGCTAATACGGAGACCGACGATTGGGGATCTGGTGCTTGGGTGCAGATGCTGGGTCTAACAAATCGGAATCAGAGACGAGACGGCTGACCTCCTTGGAGTGGTGGAGGCACTCCATGTAGTCCTCGCGGAGGAGGGCGCAGTCGGAGGGCTGACGGCAGCGGCTCATGCACTCGCTGAAGTCCACCCAGAAGTCGTAGCACCGGCCCTTGTTCCCGTTGATTCCCCACCCCGACGCCATCGTCTTCTTCCTCCTGCTCGATCACTCTGCCCGGCCCGGTCCTTGCTCCTCTGTTTCACTCTCCGCTCCGGTCGGGACTCGGGACCCGGGACCGGCCAGGTTCCTGATCCACCGTTGGGTGCCAATGACAATGCGGGCCCACCATAGCCAGGAGGTTTTGCGTCCGGCGGCGGGCGGTTATTCCGGGTCACCTAAGCTGAATGGGAATTGCAGAATGGGTTTTCATTAAACTTACGACAATTATTGCATTTTTATGTATATTTCTATTGTACATCTCTAGTTAAAGTAATATATTTTAAATTTATTATTTAACAAATAGAAGTATAATTGCTTTGACATGAATGAAAAAGTTTCATAAATATATACTCTAGTTTAAAAAAAATTATCGACATGGTCTCTAAAGCATAAGTGTGACCTTTATTATCTATAAAATATTTAATAAAAAATAGCATTGATACACTTTTTAAAAAGTATTGTTAAAATAAATTATTTTTAATTTTATAACTTAATAAATTTAAAATTATTTCTAATTTATATTGGCAATGTTTGATTAAAATATTGTGTCTAGATCTACTATTTTTTTAGACCGGAGTTGTAAGCGGTAAAAAAATAAATGTTAGTTCTCATAGTAATCAAAGAGCATTTTTAAGAGATAAAAAAATTTAAGTTATCTAAATATATATTTTTATAATATATAAATATCTTTAATTATAGCATATACTTGTAAAAAAATTATTCATAAAAGATCTATGTATAAAATTTTGAATAGTGAAAAGATCAGACACATATTTTATGTTTTGTTAAGGAACTAAATGCAAAAGTATACAGAATTTTTGATTTCAAAAACTATTCAGAATTAGTGAAAATACGGAGTTGTACTTTATTTCTAATTTTATGAAGGTCTAGAAGCATGAGCTACAGAGCTATATCTAGCTATATCTTTGTGCACCAGAGGATTAATCTGATGATCTAGAATTTATTGATGTCGATGATGTGACTTTAGATATTTAAAGAGAATTAAATGCTTTAATATATAAAGATTTTTTATTATTTTACTATCCATACGAAGGATAACAGCGTGTGAACGTGAAAAGGTAGTGCGATGACATGACCGTTCGTACCTGCTCTCGCCGAGTAGAAACACGCTTCTACGTTGACCGAAGAAAAGATTTTTTTTCTTCGTAATATTCACCGTTAGATTTTAATCTGACGGTTAATATTTTTTAGGTGATATCACTATCCATGCCGAGGACTGTGACAGGACAGCGTGTAGATCTGAAAAAGCTAGGCGATGGCACGATCGTTTATGTCTGCTCCTATCGAGTAAAAGCACGCTCCTATATTGATCGGAGAAAGAATTTTTTTTTTCTCTTTTCTAATATTGACCGTTAAATTTTAATCTGACGGTTAATATTTTTTAGAGTGACGTGGCGCAACGAGGGTTGAGAAAACGCACGGCATTTAATATATAAAGATATTGATTACTATTTAACCAAAGCAAACTAATAATAATTATATGAGAGTTTCATGCTGAACCAGATTTACAATTAACTGGAGTCAATTACTTTGTTTCCAGTGATTTTACCAGAGTAATAAAAAACTAATGGAATTCCTTTCCGCCTTAAAAATGAAACAAAAATTATCAAACTATAGAGCACTGCAACGAGGACAAAAAGATTGTTTGTGATGCACTAGCATACACTTGTACATCGTTACAGTTAATAAATTTTAACGTCTCTTCATGCTTTCTAGTTCCTGCTTTTCCGTCATGTACACAGAAGATATGTTCATTAGTCAGTCAGCATGAAGCTAATCACATGCAAACTTCCACGGTAAACAACCATCTTGTGGTTTGTGGTTATCACTGGACCAGAGAAGTGTCAGTTCAGAAATCTTGCCGTGTCTATTGGTCTTCAGCGATGGCTGCCCCAATGCTGCTTTTGGTGATTTGTCGTCAAAATGTGTTCCATGACCATAAGAATGAGATCACCTGTCGAACGGTGGGTTCTTCACTGGGAATGACTCTTAACTTCGTCTCCTTTCACTCCCAGTGTCATATTGGTGGGCTCTGAGCTCCCTCCTTTCCTCCGACCGCACTCTTGTGCCACCCTCATTCCTCCGAGGGCCAGCAATGGCGCCCACAAGTGGTCCGCCAAAAAATATGGACCGTCCTTGTAAATGTCAATCTCTCAGAGAGCTGTCCAGAGGGTAACACCACTGAGGAAGAAGTGTTAACTGGTGAGAGAGTCCCCCCCACGGTTGCTTGGCTCGCCTCCTGGGTTTGCCAAGAAACGGCGTGTTCTTGCTGCCGGATCAGCACCACCAGCTCCATCCAGGTCTTGTGGGCGCAGGAGCTACCGACACATAACGACTAGCCTCTTGATCCCAGACAACCGAGGCTCTTGGGTTCTCCCGAATATTTGATGGGGCTGTCTGGAACATTGACCTGACGGTTACCTGTGTGGCTGGAACAGGCGGCCTGGGAGGCGCACGAGGTGGCACATTGATCTGAGTGTGAGGAGGCGCGGGCTTGTGAACGTGTAGCACTGGGCTGCTAATGCTGCTGCCACTCTGGGTGCCTGATTCGTAGTCGTCGTCCTGGCTTGCAAGGCTGTGAGGATAGGAGTCCTGAGCAGAAGACAGTTTCTTATCGATCCTCTTTTCCTTGGTGGCGCTGTAATCAGCGCTCATTCTGCTGCTCCTCATGCTGCCATTGCCGCTGGAGTTTAGATCAGCGTATGGACCCCGCCGGGCCGCATCTACAGGCATGTATTACAGCATCAGGATCGACGGATGACGGTGCCGTACCTGGCTCCAAATTTGGGATCACTTCATCCTATTCACAAGATGGAAGTAACTGCGAATCTTTTAGAAAAGAGGGTCTCTGTTTTGCTTCCATATTAATACAACTTTTCACTCAAGTTTCAAAGATGTAGTATGTGGTTGTTTATCAGGCTTTCAAAGTAACTATTCAGAATTACCTGATCAACGAAAATCCTTGGCGGCGTGCACCATCATCCACCCTTGTGGTGAATTCCACGTGAATTAGCACCGCTGAATGAATTAGTTGCTGAATTTGAGGGGGAGGAAACAATGTTTACCCCTTCTTCATCCTCCTCTTGAGGCACTTCGCTCATACTAGCTCTCATTGCCACAGCATATTCGTAAGTTGTGATACCCTCCCTATATGGGACAAATAAAAGCATTATAGTAAGAAACAGCGTGCCTTTTCGTACATATTACATCTGGTTAAAATTGTCAGGCAAACCTTTCTGATCAATATCATGTGGAAGAAGAAAAGTTCACCTAAAGGTAAACAAGCAACAAGAGAAAGAAGAGTAAAAAAAGGCCTGCACATTGACAAGAAATTAACGTTCAATCAGCTTAAAGCAAATAACCATTGTCACATCCTAGAGAAATATAGAAGTCTCATCGAATACTTTTGTAGGAAAGTTACATTATTTTGATAAATCATTTAAACTTTCTGTTACAACTTACTACAATAGCGGCAAAGAGAGGACGAGTTAAACCATTCCCAAGTTTGTCTTGAATAATACTCTTAGAATTCTTGTTGGTAAAGCATATAACAAGAACAGCTATGCCGATTCCAAATTCAATAGCAAGCTGCAGTACAGAAGAGTGTATAGTTAGCAACATTTGGATACAAGTTGTAAAAGACTGTACTCCTCTAAATATGTATTCCCTCTGGCCAGCAACAATAATTTGTGACGAAATGAATATGTAGGTAGGAAGAGATTGTGTAAGGAAAATTTACAGACCCAGAGGAGACTGGTAATCATCAAAGTAATAAACGTAAAGTAGTTCTTCCGTCCAACGCAGTTATTTAGCCACTGTCAAAGAAGCAAACAATGAGATATGCATATTATAAAGTATACGTATATTTTGCTTTTGAGTGGGAAATACCCGACAGCGATGATCAAAATCCATCCACGTACTTGTCACAGCTTTTACAATGTTTACTGCATTTACGAACCTGAAAAATCACGCATGATATGAGAACGCAAATATTAACTACTGACCAAAGTTTTGAGGAGGTTAAAACAGATGGAGACTATTGATAAAGGGTAACACAAAATAAACTAGCCTATTGATAAAGGGTAACACAAAATAAACTATGTGGTCGATACATTGAATGTCGATGCAAGGGCATACCTCAGCGTTGCATATTGTGCAAAACAAAGCATCTTCTCCATCGACTTGATTCTCTGAATCACCAAATTTCCTACAATCGTCCTTGATAAATAATGCACAGAAAAACCACCCAAACAAGGAGCTCTTGGAACTCCTTCCTGTCAGTTTTAGCTTGGATTTATATTGGTATCTTCAACAGCTAAACCAGCACAGTTAGAGCGCCCATTTAGAGAGCTCCGACGAGTAGATGTTGGGGAGATTGCGCCGGCAGAATCATCGAGTTTTTTCTGGCAAACTAGGGCCCTCAAAATCAGCAGTCCTTGCAGGCATGTCGGTGAAGCCATCCTCAAACTTTGACACGATCCCAGGACCCGCAGGGTTTATGCTAGCGCACCGGATGTAAAGAACGGCGACAGCGAATACCTGACAGAGTCGCCGCCAGTACTCTAAGAATGTAAGTGCACAATACAGCTAACCGTCTTAATATGATGGCAGATAAATGCACTGGAGGTGGTGTTTGGAAGGCTTACCACTGGAGTATAGATGCCGATTGCGACATGCTCTAGCACTCGCTTCCCGAGAAACGGTGCAAAGAAGGCGTAAAATACAGTCACCAGAAGCAAGAAATCCGTAATTGCAACAATCTGTTCCATGGTATATTAAGAACTCTGTCATTCCACTATTCACGAAATGGAAACGGAATGTATAGGATATGTTCATCAGAGTGGGATGATCTAAGTATAAAATGCAGGTTTTTCTCTCTCTTTGAATGAATCCTTGAGAACACGAATAAGGTACTACTACAATCATGGAATATTTTAGATATGAGAGTCACCTAACCGATGAAGTCATAAACCAAGCGAACGAGTAAAAACTACCTCCAAATGAACTCTCTCTCTTTTTCGTCCCATGCTGTACAGAGGGGACAAAAATGCTGAATTTTCTCCTTTACGGCGCTTCTAAGAAAGTCGGCAACGGAGAATTTTGGTCGAGGCGGGTCATCATGTACTCTCTACCGTTTTTGAACTGTTGTCGTCGTCGTTATTTTTTAATTTTAACTTTAATTATTTATTTTATTTAAAAAAGTTTAATGAATATAATATATTTTATTATAATTTAATTTATTATTAAAAGTATTTTATTCATAATTTATAATTTTATATATTTAAATTTATTTTTTAATAAAATAAATAATAACAATTGAGATTAAAAATAAACAACGACAACCATTAAAAAACGGAAGGGAGCAGCGGTACTAAACCGTAAGGAGGAAGAAGAGGGCGGAGAGGCATCGAAATTGCACTCGGGGCGTGTGCGCCGGGAGTTGCCATCCATGCTTCTCACCATGGCCCCTTCTCCCTCCTCTCGCTCTCACCGAAGGAGGAGGAAAGGAGAGCGTTTTTCTCCCAGCTCGTACTCCTAGCCTTTCACCGGGCTCATTTCAGCTGCCGTTTTGGCCATGGTTGGTTGCAGTGAGAGCATAGAAGACTACTGATATTCCGGTCGTGGACTTTCCCCACCATTTTTCTGATAATTTCGGGAGTTTTTTTTTTTCCCTCCTGAGGTCAGTGTTCAGCCTCCCCTTCAATCTGCCCCCGTCTCTGTCGTGTGGCCTCACTCTCGTACTATGCTTTTGATTTATCCTCCTCCCATTCCCAGAGACAAATGTCTAACTGCCACGTCTTGCGACGCATGGCAACACAAATCCGAGACGAACCGGTGAACTGAACCAATCGATAGTTGCTTCACCAAAAAAATATGCAAGAAATTAATCCTTGCTTCACCAAAAAATATGCAAAGGTCCAAGACTATTAACAAACTATGAGGTTGATTTTGTTATCCTAACAAATAAAATAAAGCTGGAAGAAAGAATTGATTAGACGACGAGGCCAGTCGCATTGCAATTTGGATCAAATCCACCTCGGCTGGGCCTGTGACCCGGGCACTAACGCATGGGCCGAATGAGACTGGTGCGTGCTCGCTCCCATGATCCCATCCCATGGCGGTGCAGTGTACTTGGGCCAATTCCGCCTCGACTACTCGACTGGGCCTGTGTCGGTCCGACATACGACGAGCCAATACACAGCTTGACTGGCGTGCAACGATTTCGAATCAGATCGCTCGCTCTCAATCCCAATCTCCCATCCCACCCATGGCGGTTGCGGTTTCCGCCCGCACCTCCACCGGCCCGGCCGCATCGTCCGGCGGGTCGGTCCATCCGCTCCACCTGCCCCGCCGCTCGTGCCCTTGCCGCCCTTGCCGCGGTACCTCGGTGGAGATTTGAAGGTCGGCTCCAGGTGAACCTACTTCTGCGGGCTGCTTTTGAGACCATCCGCGACGTCGCGGGACGTGGCGGTGGGGCGAGTGGGTGTGACTACGGCAGGGAGGCTGGTCGGATCGGAGCAAGGCGACGCGCTTGGTCGATCTGATCCCCAATCGCTGGTGGCCCTGCGAGCCCGAACCCTAGGTGCGTGTCGGTCGAACCGACCCTCTCGTCTTCCCGTTCCTTGCTGCCGGTGGTGCGTTGCGAATTGTCCTCGGACTCGGGGTCTTCCTGTAGAGTGATTGCCTGAATTTTGATGGAGCTCTCCCTATAGCGTGATCGCCTGTACTGTACGTGCGTTGTGGATTATGATGATCCGTTGGTAGTTTACACTTGTTAGTGCCCTCGTATAGTCTGGCGAATGGATCTGGATTATGATTAGGTCTCCTGACGGAATTAGAATTTAGGGGTTCGTAGGGTTGGAATTGTTTAGGTATTGCATTTTGGACTTGCCCAGGTCAGAACGTTGTTATGAATCTGGTTTATGATGAGTTGTAGATATTTTCCATTATCGTGAATATCTAGTGCTGTCGATGTTATTATAATTTGATCTACCTTGTTGGGTTATCTGCTGTTAGACTTTTTTGAGGTCCTGGTTTTAAATTGTTGATGTTAGGCCAACAATTTAGTTCTTTTTTTTTTAAATTAAAACCATTGGGAGTATTTATTTTTTATAGTTTGCTTCGCTATGCTCTAAGATATATATTTTGTGGTGTGAATGGGAGGGCTAGTAACTCTGTAACTGTTGCCCATCATATGTCAACATGCTTGAATGCAATGAACCAATAGTTAATCTTCAGCTGCCGCTTCAATGTAATGAACTGATAATTGTTCTTATTTTGAATTTTAAACATGACAGTTATGTACCCTGTGTATTTTGATATCAGACTCAAATGTGATTGTTCCTGAGGCTTTTGCAAGAACTAGCCTGTATGTTATATAATTGTTTCACACGTATCGTGACTAATTGTCGGCTCCTTTCATTTTATTTCTGAAAACAATGATTTTCCATTCTTCGCATGTTTGTTGAATGTTATGCTTGGTTGTGTGGCTGTGTTATGATCTGGTCCCTTCTTATTCAGGATTTCATGACACCTGAATATAGCCATCCATCATATAGGCATGTGCATTCATATAGTAATATACTTGCTTTTGCGCAAAAGAAATCCATATTACTAGGTAGTATTAGATCTGCAGTCTTTTCAATTTTCAGTGCAGATGCGGGACCTAATCCAGTAGATGTGCCTAGTAACTGCTGGAAAGAAATTATTACTCCCATACTATTCAACACCACCCTTCTGCTCTAGTGCTCTATATGACTTTTACATGGTAGCCATAGGATCTGCTGTGTGGGAAGCATCATTTCAATTGGTTCAAACTTATGCTTGCTTTTACTTTTTATCTTTGTTTAATGCTTTTTTTAGAGGTCTATGGAACCTTATAGGGTTACTGGATTTCCTTTATGTTTCCTTTCTGCACTTCTATAGGTGAAACCTGTAATTATCTCGATGCCTTCTGGCTTCTGCTCTGTGCTAATTACCAAAAGGAATAGTTAACGAATGAAATTCTAATCAAGCCATTGTCATGGTCTATTTTACCATTCTATGATTCTTTTTACGCTGATACAGCTGTCACTATACTATGAATGAATTGCTCATGTGAACACAAAAAGATTGAGGTAATATTGAAATTATTCGGAGAATTTTATGCGTCATGTTGGCTAAGTTGGGATTTTGTGCTGACTGCAAATCATATTCAGCAATATTTGCCCTGTTAATTTAATGGTCTCCACTTTCTTGTTACAGGGACAACTTGAAAGTGATCAATCCAGCCCGAACCAGTCTGCTACGTTGCTTGGGTGGATACCCCTTTGCTAGGGAGGGAAACAGAGTTTAATCGTGCTGATTGTCCATGACTCTAATGTCCGTCGGATGCATTGTAGTGTAGTCGGCACGATTAGAACGTTACCGGTCTGATGAATAATTTACAGCATGGAACGGGTGATTTAGTGCGCCATGCAGTCAATATTACGACACAGGATCTAAGTGCCGTTAAAGATTCGGATCAGGATTCTGATTTGTTGTCAGTCCACCATAGTTACGTAGGGCTAGTTGAACAAACGTCCGCTCCTTGGGGCTTCACAATAATAATAGTCGTTGGTAGAAACCCATTCCCATACGGTCTATTACTGTGGCATCGGCGTTTTAATTTTAACCGATGAGTTCACAAAAAAAGGTTTTAACAGATGGAAACATAATGGTCCGTCAAGTGGAGCAAACAACCAATAAGTGGTAGGCTAATTTTGTTCTAATCGGCCAGCAATGGACATATGGGCCATTTTCATACATAGCCGTTACAGGCCGAAATTGTGCACACATCAAGCATCGTCTGAACGTTAAGGCCCGCTAAGGATTCATTGTGGGCTGAGCATAATCCAGTTTCCGACCCAGTTACAATAAATGATCGGATTAGCCTCAATGGGTCGCCTAAATAGGCTTTCGCTTTCAGGCCCACTAAATATTCATTCTGAGCTGAATTTCTAACGATTTTTGGCCCATTTACAGTTAATGGACCGTTACTTTGACGCTGAGGCCCATTTATTGGTGGTGGGCCGTTACGCTGACGCGTAGCCCATTTACCATTTATGGGCCGTTACTCTGGTGATGAGGCCCATTTAACGTTAATGGGCCGTTACTCTTGCGATGCGGCCCATTTACCGTTAATAGGCCGTTGCGATGACTCTGTATCCCATTTACCGTTAATGAGCCATTACGCCAACCTTGAGGCCCATTTACTTTTAATGGGCTGGTTCACTAATTCCAAGGCCCATTTAACGTTAATGGGCTGTTTCTTTACGCTGACTATGAGGCCTATTTACGTTATTGATCCGTTACGACGAGGCCCGTTTACGTTATTGATCCGTTACGACGAGGCCCGTTTACGTTAATGTACCGTCCGTTACGGTGAGTCCCAATACCTGTAATGGGCCGCAGTGGTGCCCATTAAGTGTTCCTTACGCCCTACATTTTGTTCGTTAAGTCCCCTTTGGTTATATCGTGGGCTTTTTCATTTTTTTTGCCGGCCCATTTTTGTTTGATGAGCCTAATAACCGAACGTGACTGTAAGACTCCGGATTCGTTCTGCTGGTTGGCATAGTCAAGTTAGTACGCTGAGACTTACTTAAAAATTGATATCATCGTTGATTTTTAATTTCAACTTTGACAATTCGTTTTATTCAAAAAAAATTATTTCAAATATGTAAAATTTTAAGTTATGATTCAAATAAATCTAATAATTAATTAAATTATAGTACGCTGAGACTTACTCAAAAATTGATATCATCGTTGATTTTTAATTTCAACTTTGACAATTCGTTTTATTCAAAAAAAATTATTTTAAATATGTAAAATTTTAAGTTGTGATTCAAATAAATCTAATAATTAATTGAATTATAACAAAATATATAATTTTTATCAATTTTTTTAAATAAAATAAATAGTTAAAATTGATATTAAAAGTCAGCAACGACATCAATTTAAAGACATAAAAAGTATTATATTTCATACTTTGAGGGCAGTTCTAATTTAAATTTAAACTAATTAATAATAAGCAACTTCAGTACATCATACAAACTGCAACATGAGTTAGGCAAAGCCCCGAACAACCGTTTTCCATACTTATTTATTCAGTTGCTGCTACCATGTTTGGACCTTCGGATACCCATTTAAGAGCGTTCCCACCAGCGCGCGTTTTACAAGCTAAGAGGCGCGAAAAAAAAATAAAGAGAACATGCTTCCCATGCCTGTCATCTCAAGCCAATAAAAAAACCAAAAAAAAAAAAGAAAGAAAGAAAGAAAAAAAAAAGAAGAGAAGAGAATAAAGCAATCAATGAAGACAGGTAGATCAAATTTAAACACTAGCATTTCTCGATTCACTTATCTAGAATTCTAATGTAAACCACAAAATGAGGAACTAATCTTACAATCATCACAAATACATATACATGTATGGGAGGAACATAATAAGGATACGAAGGAATTCAAACATGAATGAATGGATTAATCCATCGAGCAAGGTTTTCATACTACAGTCTTCACATTGGAACAAGCAAGGCTTCAATTTCAAATAATAACTAGTTTCCAGATAGTGATAACTTTGAGAACATGCACTACTATTCAATATTTCAAATGCTGCTCACAACTCTTTTCACATATAGCACAATAATGTTTTGTTTCATAGCTACATACCAAGAACCCAATGGCCCAAAGCAAAGAGCTCATAGAAAATGAACATGGAGTATATACAATACAAGATATATAAATCAACCCCACCTTACTAACACATTACAGAAAAGAGGAAAGGCCATACTGTTTTTGTTCAATCCTAGATGATGTTGACTATTCATATAACAAGGATGCTGATACTTTGTTGTCACCTGTAATTAAGCAGCTAACATGCATATTCTCACATTGTGGATCATGTCTTTCCAGTATGGCAAGGATGAATTATTAATTATGTTCCACGCAAGAATCGATAAATAATTCAAAATCAGAAAACTAAACTCAAGTTTACCAAGAACTTCTATTGGAGATTCTGCATTCAGATTCAGTAAAAAAAAATAATGCACACAGTGAGATAGTTTCCAATCTCTAGCTATATTTGTAGAAAGGTTTTGCTGATGAACATGCCTAAATACCGTTTGGCTGACAATTCCAGGATACGACACCAGCAGACCAGCACAATTGTTCAATACTACAGGAGTATTAAGTGCCACAAATCTGGCAGGTGGTTGGTGGTAAACGCTAAGCAACACAGTGCCATGGAGCTAACTAAAGCA
Organism: Zoysia pacifica; assembly: GCA_001602315.1. NCBI lineage: Eukaryota > Viridiplantae > Streptophyta > Magnoliopsida > Poales > Poaceae > Zoysia > Zoysia pacifica. The sequence goes on from BCLH01000459.1 coordinate 127,951, forward strand.
AGACATGCAGAACACAGGGGAGAACCCACAGTAATACACTCGATGAACTAATTCACCAGCAACCTCAAAATGTAGTAAAGAAATAACCTAAAACCTTAGGATGAGTGGACTGTGACGAAAAAAAAAAAACCCACCCAGATCAGTCCATTCCATGCGTAACTCACGTCAGTGAGTGTGCATATAGTTTAACAATGCATCAGGATGTAAGTGCCATTTAACCCTTTTTCTTGCGTGCAAAACTAATTAGAAAGGCACACCTGCAGTATGCAATGAATTAGCTCAAAGGTACGGCATGGTACATGGAATCAGACGCAATTGAAACACGAATACAGCTAAAAGTCAACCCACGGGACATTCAAACAAGCTGCAGACTAGGGCGTTGCAGTCAAACTTAAATTGGTAGGAGTAATATCTATTCATAGCATTCAAGCTACACGACTCGCTCAGAACAATGCACCGTGCCAATCCCTATAAATGAATTTGGAACAACGTTCTCTAAATTCTACTACAAATAATCTCCGAAATCCCAGAAATTGTCCAACAGTGGTAACGAAACCCTAGAATTCAATCACAATAACAGGCGAACAAGCGATCCAACAAATCATGTAGAGACAGAGGAAGGACCTGCGGCGAGCAATTCCCCACCGTGGAACGAGGAGATGGAATACGCGAGAGGGGCCCTACCGACCCAGCCCTCAGCGGGCTCGATTGCTCGAGCCGCGGGGGTCAACCAGCACGACGTCCGTGCGAGGATGGCACGGAAGCCATGGGAATCAGCAGGCCGCCCGCCCTGCGAATGGAGAGATTAGAACGAGTAGGGTAAGCAGGCCCTCCTCACCTTCCGGGGCGAGAGAAGAGCATCAGGGAGCCGAAACCCGGAAGCAACTACGAGAGAAGTGTACAGGACGCGCGCTGGAGATCGAGGGATGCTGCCGGATCCGGGAAGAGGTGGCCGAGAAACCCTAGGATTTGGATCGAGGCTTCTCCGCGGCGGCGGTGTACGATATGAATGCTGGAGTGAAATGAGAAGTCTGGTGATCTACAAGGGTGTTTTCCGCAAAATAACTGCGGACATCCGCGCAGGTTGCCGCATTGTCCCATATCACATATGGACCGTTCAGATCAAATTGGACGGCTCCTGGCCTCCTGCTACTCTAGCGCTTGTTCCCGCCGCTAGGTGCTTGATGGATCTGCGACTGACGGACAAACTCGCTGACGTGGAGAAATTTGTATATTTGACACTGGAACGTTGTATTTTTAATAAATTTATTATTTGTATAAATAACATATAAAATCGTATGTGTCTATTATTTGTATTATTTGTGAATTCAATAGCAAATTTTTAAAAGACAATGTTTTAACCGACAAAAATCCGAAATCCTCGCTGGCGGCGCTCCAAAGAGCAATTAAAAAACTCGATACATGATTTTCGAAGAGAAGACGGCAGTTCGTGCCAAGCGTAGTTGCAGTGAAATTCGGAAGTAAATCAAACCACAAGGAGAGATTATCAGGACTGGTAGCAGCTGCGAACAGCAAACGGATCGACGACTTCATCATCAGGTAGCAGAGCATACAGATACGGGACGAGTTCATCAGCTACCTGAACAGGTTGCTCTGCTCTGATCATGCCTTCCTGCGCCTCGTTATTTCCACGCCTAAATAGTCCAGGACGCCTTGCACCGCGACATGAGGCTTTCCGACCTTCACCCGGACGGCGGAGATCTGAGGGAACTCTTGCAGAGTGCTGGTTGCGATCGAGTGAGCCACCGATTCAAGAAGATTATGCGGAGGACCTTCAACCACGCCCTTAGCTATCCTGCGGATCATGGGCATTGAGCGAGCACCAATGAGTAATCTCGGAGATAAAAAAAAAAATCGCTCTGAATCAGAAACAAGGGGGAGGTTGTGAAGCTAATAACCCATAGATGTCGGTGTAGCTGACGGTGTCCGCGATGCTGTCGGACTCCCCGGCGGCGGCGAGGTCCATCCAGGCGTCGACGTCGACGACGAACTTCTGGCCGAGCGTCTGCTCCTCGCGCTTCACGCCGTGGAAGCCGTGGAACTGCAGCCCGCGGAGGATGAGCTTGTCGCCGCCCGCGGCCTCCTCCTCCAGATTCCGCCGCGCCATGATTGCTGGATCCAGGCAAAGCGACCGGCGGAGATGTACCAAGCGGTCGCCGCTGGGTACAGGAGGTGAGAAGAATCAGATCAGGTGCGCGCGGGCCATGGTGGACGTCGTTTGGGCCATGTCTTTGGGCTCTTTTCTTTTATTTACGTGGGCCGTATCTTTGGGCTTCGTTGACAATTCTGCCAAGGCTGTGGCCTGTGGAGGAAACTTCTGTCCTGTCAGTTTGCAAAGGATTGATCATTTGTTCAAGGAAAATATAACATTTCAATGGCTTTTCTCTAATTCTTTTTCTTAGCAAAGGTTTTTATCTACCCGGGCTTCGTCCTGCCGCGCAGGACCAATGAATGATAGTTTATGCTATCTGCAACCTATCAGCCTCGAAGCTCTGCGTGGATGGAGCAGCTAGCTAGCCACCAGCTTAATTTCCATGCCATGCCACCTGAATTGATTACTCCATTGACGACCATAGACGATGGCCGCATGTGCTCAGCTCCTCCTCGTGCATTCATCATCCTGCACAGACAGCTCAGGCCGTGCCATGGGCCATGCGAAAAATAAAAAAAATCCGGATAACCGGACGTCCGGTGTCACCTTCTTCTGTGCAAAAACACGTCGGTCGAGGCGGGGTGATCCCATCCGCTCGCGTCTGGGCGTCGACGGCCCGGGGTCTGACGTAGTAAAAATCCATTAATTACCCCCCTCAATTCCTTGGGTTTGCCATGAACAGCTAATAGCCAGTAAAGGTTTAATAAGTACTAGAGTAGGAAATTTCGAACAAAATAGCCATTTTAATTAGGATTATCTCCAAGGAGCCTGGCTAGCTTAAAAGAGAAGTTTTAATAACCAAAACTAATGAATATTGGTTGTTGAAGATCCAAAGAAAATGAACTGATTCTTACTACTAGGTGCAAGGAGGACAAAAATTAAAAAGTTGTGGGGATCGATGTTGTGCATGATGCTAAAAGGAAAAGTAGCAAACATGTGAGCCCAAGCGGTTGAGCCCAAGCGAGACAGCAAGAAGAACATCCCTTCTGCATCTGTAACTGTATGCTGCTACGCCGCAGACGTGCATGGGATTAATTAATGCATCCATGCAGTTCTTCCTCAAAAGCTGATGACAAAGCTGACCATATGCATTGCTTTTCAGAACTTTTCGTTTTAACCTTCGCCTTGCAGTTTACAAGGAGATCGTAATTAAATTGCACATTTGCAAACATCTTGTCAACCCTTTTGTACTGTATGTATATGTGAGACCATGCATCTTTTTTTGTAAGCCTAATCTGTGTCTTTGACGCCTTCGTTTCACCTCATCCATCCATCGAGCCCGTATCACGATCAAAGCCCAATCATCAACCCGTCGATCGCTTCCAGTTCCACTGCCTGCTTTTCCCCTTCCAAACATCCACTTGTTAAATCACATCACAAAAGGATGACTTCCCAAAAGCTTGCCTTCTTCAAATTCGAGAAATCAGAAGCAGCTGCTCCTACTACTACTACTACTAGGAGACAGCGCTGCCAATAATTGTCTGCTCGCATTTGACCGCGAGAGGTTGCTAGCTATAGGAAGTGTTGATTAATTGTATCGTTGACGATGGTGATAAGCTGACGAAAGTTTAATTAGCCCTATAACATCTGATCTCAGCCATGCTTGTCACTGATCCCGACATGTCAACCAGCAGCAGCTAGCAGTGACCCATGCATGCCTGCGCCTCCTGCAATTGCATGAACCTGTTGGGCTGCGAGCTCGTGAGTCCTGTCATGCGTCTCTCGCCCTCGTGAACCATCCATCCATGCATATCAATCCATGGATCTCCTCTCTGCGGCGACTGTGATACTGGAGAACTGGTCCCCAGAGGGGGAGAGAGAGAGAGAGAGAGAGAAGCCCGGTCTCCGAGGCAGGCCGCCATGGCGGACGGGACGACAAGACGTCGGAATGTACCGACGGGTCGAAATTATTGGAGGCGAGAGCGCATGCGTCCGACCGCAAGCCGTCAAAGAAACCCGGCCCTCTCTCCTCAGATTCAGGCATGCAGCTGCCGCGGCGCTGATTCAATTCTGAATTCTGACCCATGTCTCGTCTCGTGAACAACACGTACAGGCTACAGCCGCGCGAGGCTGGGTGCTGACTGCTGCTGCTAAACGCCAGGCGAAGAAAGGCCATGGAGAGAAGGCCTCTGCCTCTCTGCCTGCCTCTGCCTGGGTAGGATCGAGTACCTCAGCAGACCTGACCTAGCTAGCTTCACTGGTGAGGCCGCTCATGTTCTCTGCGGACCTGAAAGAGATGGCTAGAGAAAAGCTGCTCGCGTTCACTCATCATGAAGTAGCAGCCATGACGCAGTGCTGAGAGCTATCTTGGGATAGCTTAACGACATGTGTTTCTGATCACTGACAGTCTGCAGTGCGCAAGAAACACGCTGCATGTCTTTGAAAAAACAGTATTACTACCAGCGAGCAAATGGTTACTACAGTTCATCTTTTCAAATGAGCAGATTGATAGTAACACAACACACGTCTGTCTTACTTAATTGTGGACGTGTGTCAATGGATGCATCACCTCAACTGATCGATGATGCAGCATCACCCACGACATGCATCAGCTACTGATAGCTATATACAGAGCCTATTGCGACTTCCAGGCGCCATGCCATGGCCCAATTAAACTTGAGATAGATTAGGAGGTTCTTAATTTAGGGCCGGGTCCGGGGCACCCTGATAACAAGCATGCAATGTCCCTGCCGCTGGACTGATGACTCCTGGAAAAGCTGTTGTCCTGGATCCCACCAAGCCCTAATTCACGCGTCCGGGCTATCAGCCACTGTTGGATCTTCTTCGACCAACCGCACTGGTCATTGTCTTCCAGCATGCTATAATGTTACGCGACCATTGTTAATTTGGATTATATAATGTTGTTTCACTATATATTGCTGTTGATTGCATGGGATCTGCAGCGACTCCGTCCTATAAGGCTATGAGCAATAATTGACAAGCTAAAGCTCGGGGATAATCTTTTGGTGGGGGGATTAAGATGTTTCACACATTCATATTTTGCACAAAAAAAAAAAAGTGTGCAAATGCAATCAAACACTTTTTGAGTCCATCTCACATCAGTAGTTGAGCTCCCTCTCAAGGCTCAACACATGTCCTTAAGCTCTCCAATTAAGTAGATGGCATGCAAAACATTTGTCGTTTCCCTTTCTCTTTTTTCTCTCTCTTTCATAACAAGGCGTCAATCCTTTTCGATTTAATTACGACGTTTGGATCCTAGCTAATTGCCACTTGCTATTCAAATTTTTTGCTGGTTCTTTTTTTTCATTCCAGCTCGTCGATTTGATGATCATGATATATTGATTAGATCAATCGTGGACGCATCAATATATGATACACATACATTTACACCTAACCTCATGAGGCCGACATGTCACGCAAATGTTAATTTCTGTGCATTTCTAATTGGTACAGAGTGTGATCATCACCAACCACTAAAGCATCATGTGTTGTGACATCTCCTTGATTACCAAAAACTGATGCAAGATAAACTTGGCCCATATAGGTGGGAAATGGGCAATGGCCATGCGCTACATATATATTGCCCTGGGTTTATATAGCTTTTCTTCTACTATCTAGTCACTGTCATAGTCAGCAAAATAAAAAGTTTGATGAGTTCCAGTGTCGTATTACGTTTGACCGAACCAACCCTCCGGTTCAAAAAGAAGGTTGTTTTGGACAATGTTTTGGTTAAACATTGAGAATATAAATTACAAATAAGTTTTAACTTGTTAAGTTTAGAAATATAAAAAACATACGATTTGATTTGTTTTGAAAAGTACTTTCATAAAAGTATAAATGTTTTATTTTTTAATAAATATTTTTATAAAAAATAGAAGTCAAAGTTATGTTTTAGAGACCGTATCATTGTTCAAAATGACTTTCTTTGTGAACCGGAGGGAGTATACCCAACCTTTGCAATGAGAGAGAGAGAGAGAGATTCTTTGTTAGCAGTAGCACGGTCTCGTGACAAGAGCTAGTTTTGGCAGCATATTCCAATTGTTGAGTACTCCTGCATCTGTATAAAACACGGTACTCGATCATTGTTAGCAGTACATGGCTTGTCTTTTACTTGCCCTGGTGTAATTCCCTTCCGTTGATGGTTTGCCGTTTTCCCACGTCTGAACTTTGGGATTCCTGGCGGGAAAAAATGAGCATTCACATGCGCGCTCATCTGTATGTATTTATGCTGTTTTGCTTTTGTCCCCATATCACATGCAATCATGCAGAAACGCATCGCGATCGATGGAATTAACAATGTAACATCTTAAGGCTAATCCCTGACATGTAAGGTACGTGACAAAGAATGTCGTCGTGAGAAAAGGTGATGGATGTACCAAATGTGTATTGTATGATACTGCAACTCGAATAACATATGATTGCCTTGCAAGGCACATGCACTGATCTCAATTTTTAGATGTATGCATATAAAAAATTGACTAAGTAGTAGTAGCTAATAACAATCCTAAACATAAAAATATTTAAACCGTTAAATTAAAATTTAAGTTTTGAATTAGATCAACAGTTTACATGAGAACATGCATGATTGTTTATTAGAGGGTGCATGCTGAAATCAGGTAAACAGTTCCACTAGCTCAAAGCAGAGAGTTTTTTTTAGCGTATCCGCATCAAAGAATGGACAAGAGAAAAGAGTAAAGAATGGAGGTAGTCTATCGAAGATTTTGCGTTGAATTTTCAGACTATTTTACCTATCAGTTTGACTAGAACTAGTTAACCGGTTGCTATCAGCTAGCGAAGTCTTTTTTCTCAATTAGGAATTGCGTAGAAACTGTATGAGATGTGTAGAACCAAAAGTAAATCGATTTATCCACTCAAACTAAAAAAAAAAGGAAATCATTTTTTGTGGCTCGCTCTTGCAATGGTGGGTCTATATCCATCTCTCCACATCTAGATCGATCCCAGCGTTGGCCAATAGTGTTCTCATTAAGATATCTGTGCCGCTGTTAATAGTTTAACTCTATTAATTGATCGATTACTCGTTTACAGCAGTAAGATTATTATGCAGCTAGCTAGCCAACAGACGTATATGCAGTTTTCACACAAACGATTAACTCTGTAAATTGTCTGGCAATTACTCGCGGGAGACTGATGGACAGGCCAGCAGCCAATTTGACATCCAGCCAAATATCTCTCCCCACCGATCGAGTACGTGCAGCTGCAACAGCAGCAGCGTGGGCCTTGAGGGAGGAGACTGGAGGCGAGGCCAACAGCCACGGCCAAGGGATGGTGAAAGGGATGAGCATCTTTCAGGTGGTCCCCGGTCGGGGGTCCACCGTCCAGGTCACTGTCCTGGTGCTTCCCCTAGCTAGTGAGATCAGCCATCCAGCCACTTTGGGCATCTGGGTGAGACGATAGACAAGTGCTCATAACCAACCACTCTCTCATTCCTTTCCCTTCTTCTCCTTCTTCCTCCTGATAGAAGACGGAGCGCGTGTGCCGCTCTTGCTAGCTTCATCTCCGTCTTCGATCCCTGGCTTTTTCAACCAGCTTTTGGTTCGTGATTTCAATTGCTTTTTGCAGCATCATCTCCATGCATATACCGATTTGATCTGCTCATCATCAGCTTGTTCTATCATCTGTGTTCACCATTTGCTCTTCCTGCAGGATGGATTGATCAAACTTTTGAAGCTTAGTCACACCATTAACTTGTTCTCTTCTCGCCTTTAATTTGTCTTCAGCACAGGACGCCGGAGGCTAGCTCTAGGTAGAGAAGAAGACGAAAAGGCTGACCGCAGATCGAGTCTGGTAGACTGCTAGTGTCCAAGGAGCATACGCTGCCACTGCGTCACTTGGACTCGTCTCAAGTTCGAGTGACGACTGGCTTCTTGCTTGCTTGGAAGCTGCCATAATTATCGGAGTTCAGAGAAGAGAACAAGCAACAACTCCATCAATTCATCATCACCTGCTGGGTCCTGGGATAGATCGATAGAGATCGATGGCGGCTGCCTCTTCGTCCGCGTACTTGTTCGGACTCGGCGACGCGCAGATGCAGCCGATGCCGCTGCAGCAGGCCGCGCCTGCTCCTCCTCCGGCGCAGAACAACCCCGCAGCAGCCACGCCGGCGCCCAAGAAGAAGAGGAATCAGCCCGGCAACCCAAGCAAGTACCTATACCCCTAATTAATCTTCGATAGATCTAAGTATGTTTTGATTACTGCTTACACACGCATCGATCGATCTAATTAAAACAAACAATTAATCAGATCCCGACGCTGAGGTGATCGCGCTGTCCCCGAAGACGCTTCTGGCGACGAACCGCTTCGTGTGCGAGGTGTGCAACAAGGGGTTCCAGCGCGAGCAGAACCTTCAGCTCCACCGTCGCGGGCACAATCTGCCGTGGAAGCTGAAGCAGAAGAACCCTAAGGAGACGCGTCGCAAGGTGTACCTGTGCCCGGAGCCGACGTGCGTGCACCACGACCCGTCGCGGGCGCTCGGCGACCTCACTGGCATCAAGAAGCACTACTGCCGGAAGCACGGCGAGAAGAAGTGGAAGTGCGACAAGTGCAACAAGCGCTACGCCGTGCAGTCCGACTGGAAGGCGCACTCCAAGACCTGCGGCACGCGCGAGTACCGATGCGACTGTGGAACCCTATTCTCCAGGTACTCTCACTCGATCTTGTTAATTTGTTCGATCTTCCATCCTAGTACTAACCTCATTCAGAACGAATTTTAATTTGGTTTAGAGTTCATTTGAAATGCGTATAATTCAGTTTTTTGTTTGATCAAGTGGCATTGCTTTTTATAGAAATTTTATGTTGGTGTGTAGTACCAGTACTATATGATTGGGTCATGATGAACTCTGTGATGAGGGGAGAGAAGAAGCAGGCACGGAAAGGCATGCGCAATAGTATCTCCGTGGTGATTTGATGCGTGTGTGTGGGTGTTAGGTTTACTAGCTAGGGCTCTGTCACAGACTGGTCGGCCGGCAAGGTAGCTGCTGCTATCTGTGCGCCAGTGCACTGCTAGTGCTGGGCCTCCCTTCCCTTCGTCTTTCTTGTTTGGACATTCGACCTGGATTTCATTTGAGTTTGAGCGCTGTAGTACTGTTACTGTAGATCTTTTCCTTTAGAGAGAGAGAGAGAGAGAGCCACGGTCGTTTTGAGATGAGGCTTACTGGAGTACTAGAGAAAAAAACAGTCTCCTTTTTCGCCTCGGAATCCACATCTCTCTCTCTCCATGGATGGATGGATCCCCACTCCACCTATACAGTACTATATAGGAGTAGCTAAGCTGTTCACGTGATGCATGTCCTCGCAAGTAGCACGGCCATGGCAGTCTCGCCTGTTCTTATGTGAGCGACGCCCCGATGGGATGCCTCACGCATGCCTGCAGGTGCAGCTCTATTCTTTTCATCGTCGTCTCCCTCCAGTACTGTCATACTACACTAGTGCCATGCAGCTCGATGCAACAGCCAGAGATGCTGCCTGTTGCTAAGCTTCTGTAGGGTCTGTTCCTACCATTCCATGTAAACGTATCGTATTTGGTAACTAAAGATACGCCTACAACAACTTCCACGTCAGTATTTGGAGCTTATCTGCTCCTAGTACAATTCTATTTCTGGCTTGCATGATGGAGATACTTCGACACTAAGACATTTCCGTCCAAAATAGAGAAATGGATTCTTCCAGTCAACCAAAAAGCTCGAGTTCAGCGTCACTATGTCAGGTCTAATCGTTGTAGCTGTTCACATCACCACACGCATAGTTCAGACGGCTGTAAGACATTCCATCAAAAAAAAATAACAACTGCTGATGAGAATAGTAATTACTCTGTATATTTCATATTGGGTTTTTGAAAGGTAAATGGGCAGGAGAACTGCCTCTCAGATGGAAGAAAAGGAACACATAAATTATTGTTTGTCTTGTGAAGCATTTCTTGAAACTGTGAAATGTTTTTCGCATCATAATAATTCACCCTCAGAGACAAATAAAACTGGAACCATGTATATTCTGAACCAAGTTCAAAATTCTACACCTAACAACATTGTATTAACCATTCTCTAAAAATTATTTAACAAAATTTTGAAACAATGCAATAGAGTACTTTTTTAAGCCTCTCTTACTGGTACAGCTGTAGCATCTGTTTGTGTGCACACACACCACAACACACTTACACCGACACTCCTATGCACACTCTTAGACTTACAACTAAACACAGCTTTGAAGTCGCGTCCTTCTTGAGATCGACAAAGTCCTATAAACTTCGCAGGCGACGAGGACGTCGCGCGCAACGTGTGAGAGGCACGAGATTTAATCAAGAAGCACTGCTCCGGTGAGACACTCGAGTTGATTCTAAGAATCGAACCCAGGCGGGCACCGCTCATAGCCGAGCAAGTTACCACCGGGCTACACGCCCGTTCTCGCAATAGAGTACTTCTGTTTAAGGAGCGTGGTGAATGTGTATACTGGTTAGCAACCTCTCTGTTTTCCTTTCTTCAGTTCATGCTCTCTACCTAAGATCCAACTACTAATATTGTGTATTTTTGGTTCATAAAGAATCATCTACAATGCAGAGATCGATTACTTTGATTTGGCCTTAAGATTTATACCATAGCTAAATACATTTTGGTTCGTTTTTTGTCGGTTGTATACTGCAGAAGGGACAGCTTCATCACTCACCGCGCGTTCTGCGACGCATTGGCGCAGGAGAGCGCCAGGCTGCCGCCCATCGGCGCCGGCATGTACGGTTCCGGTGGCATGGCCCTCGGTCTCTCGGGGATGGCTGCCTCTCAGCTGCAATCCGCCTTCCAAGACCATGCCCATTCCTCCGGTGCCACTGCCATGGGTGCGAATGCTGCTGGTCAGTTTGAGCTCCTCATGCCATCTTCCGCGGGCACCCAGGCGTTCCGCGGTGCGCACCCAACGTCATCCTCCGCCTCGCCGTTCTACCTCGGCGGTGGTGAGGACGGTCACCAAGGACAAGCCGGCCACACATCACTGCTCAACGGAAAGCCGGCCTTCCACGGCCTGATGCAGCTGCCGGAGCAGCATCAGCAGGCAAACAACGGTCTACTCAACCTGGGGTTCTTCTCGGGCGCGACGAGCGTCCAGCAGGACGCGCGTCTCGTATTCCCGGACCAATTCAACGGTTCCGCTGCCGGGAACGGCCGAGGCGACGGTGGCGAGCACGGCAACAGTAGCGCCGGCCACGAGTCGGGAGCCATATTCTCTGGAAACCTTATGGGAAATCAAATGGCAGCCGGCGCCGGCTTCTCTTCATCCTTGTACAACAACTCGTCAGAGACCGTCGCGCCGCCGCAGATGTCGGCGACAGCGCTACTGCAGAAGGCCGCGCAGATGGGCGCGACCACGAGCGGTGGAGGAGGCGGCAGCGTGAACTCGCTTCTCAGAGGACTAGGCAGTGGCGGCGCTTTGAACGGGAAACCTGCCGGGGCAGCTGGGTTTATGGCGGGGGAAAACTCGTCATCAAGGAGCACTTCACAGGCAGAGAACGAGAGCCAGTTCCGGGACATGATGAATAGCCTCGCGGCTTCTGGCAACGGAGCGTTCAGCAGTGGCTTCCCCGGCGTGGACGATGGCAAGCTGAGCACGAGAGACTTCCTTGGCGTCGGTGGCAGGAACATGAACGGGGCGGCGCGGCTTCAGCTGCGGCACGGCGCCGCAGGCATTGGCATGGGCTCACTGGACCCTGAAATGAAGTAAGAGATGGCAATTTGAAACCACCAATGGGCGGGAACGGCAGGCACACAGCTGGTGCATATGCAAGGAATTGGTTACAGATGCTGCGATGGTTTTAGGTTTATGCTGATGCATGGTGATGACGACCTATCCATGAGTTGTTAATGTTGATGCATGGGCTGTAATGGGTAATGTAGTGCACTTTACTTAGCCTCTCTGAGATTATGGAATCACGAAATAGTAGGTGAAGGCTGGAACATTTGTTGAATGTTGGTTCTTAATTAATCAGTTATTTTTGTATGATGCTTTTAGCATCCATCAGTTAAACGTACGTGATCTGCGAACAATGGAACCGTATGCAAATCTATTGTGTTAACATTTGATAAGGAAAATTAGCACTAGAGAAGAAATAAAGAAAAAACCGCTCTGTAATTGTGAAAAGAATATGATACAATATTCCCGCATATGTTACAAATTATCAGTAAACGACATTAAGAAAAACCAGCTCAAACTACCTCAAACAAATCACAGATGCAGGCTGTCCGTGGGGATGGTGCGCTACAGCGGCGTGGAGGATGCAAATTAGTATGTACAGTTAAAGGGAGTCAAAAATTGATCAATAACGGGGTCAAAACTGGTCAATTTCACTTCAAAGAGCAACATCTACGACACTGGACAACTAATCTGAAAGAACCTGTTCCAGTTCAGGGTCCTCTGGTCTGACCAATGCATCGTCATCCGCTTCAGGGTCAATCATCTCCTCTTTTTCTGCAGTAGCATCTTCTTCCACGTCAGATTCTCCCACCTCTTCGTCAGTGAAACTAGGAACTGCTGGTTCAGTAACGACTTCACTTTCATGAGCACCATAATTGACAACTTGACCGTCCAGGGATTTGGATTTGGGGACTGTTTTGACATCGGTCCTTTCACAGATGCAGGTTGAGGGATTCTCATGGAATTCCCCCCTTCCTGGCCTGAGCTCTTTTGGCTCTCCCATAAACCCTTTCTGCAACGCGCCCACTCTCGAGGAAAATGTGTCCCATGACATGTTCCTTCTGTTCAAAAATAAGGGATACAGCCTTTTTGCATTTGGCCGGATCGTTCTCTTATGCCCAAAATATCTCCTGCAGAAGAACCAAATACCATCAGGATAATAACAGACCACCCAAAACACAAGTACAACGGCAAGAAATAAGGGTACCTTCGCCCAGCCAAAATTTTTGCCATGTTGCCATTGTTGTTGGCTACAAAAGCGTCACTTTCATCACAGACAATAAAATCAAGTGCGGCCATACGAGATGAATATTTCAAGAATGGGCCCAGCTCCTCTTTGCTTGATATAGTTTCTTTTGTATGGATATTGGGAAAGATCGCTTTAAGGGGTGCTAGAGTTCTAGCACCTCCATATATTTCTCCAGAAGCTACATATATGTGTACATCCTTTCTGTAGCCCAGCGCCTTCAACATCAGACCAACCTCTTCTGGGGTTAGTGGACATCTGCCTTGCCTTCTTCCTTTCTCTGGGTTGCTAGCCTGGAATAGAAATCAGCAGATGTAGTCTCACACCATTTGATCTTGGCTAGTCGAAGTACATACAATACAATCACACAGTAGCATACATACATGCAAGGTCTTCCACCTCTTCCGTATCGCACCAAGTTCTCTTCTCTCTTTTTCTCCACCACCATAGTAGCACCCCGAAAAAGCAAGCATATCAGGTTCAAATCTGACATCATAAATAAAATAACATTAGGAGAATTTAAAAGAAAATATCATTAACAAAATGGAAAGGAAATCCACATGAACTGCTGGAAAGTATCTGTAAAATTTAGCCTTGGTACATCATTTCTTTTCCTCCTGAAACTTTACATCAAGGTCACATGTCCACTTTAGCCCCTAGTGATCTTTTGCCTAACTGATGAAACTAGTTAATCTACCTTGTCAAGGTCTCTATATGAATAAGATAAAAAACTTATTATACACCAACATTTGCCCCGAATTCCCATCTGTCTCAACTGGAACAACTGGCAAATGCTAGGCATACGAAACATCTGCGAGCACTGACTGAATACACAGCTGGAGCATGCTGGGTACCTCCTTTCAGGTGCCATTCACAATTCATACAGGCGTTATAGCAACTCAGCTCAGTCATTGCATTGGTACTAGAGGTGGGTGAGCATTCTGCCCCTCCTACCCAGTGTGATGGAGGCACCACCTATGTCCTAACTGTAAATGGTTTTCAAGTTCATTATTGATATAAAAGAAGAAACTATGATTTTTATAACTGCGGTATAGGTCTTGCATTAGACTCACTTCCTCTCAACTGAGCATAGGATGTTTATAAAAAAAAGTACTGAAATATGTGAACAAAAAATGAGAGTATGAAATATGTGTACCTTAAATGAAGCGCAATAAAATATTTGCTCCTCTCCCTCATTCTTTGTATTAGCTTTTCACCCATTGCTTGTATCGGGGCAGTAAATCTCAAAGCATGATAGTTGACTCTGCATCTCAGCTTTTGAAGATCAGTCTGCAACCTGTTTGCTAATCTATAGTCAAATTTTGTCAATCGAATAACCTGTGCCAGGTGAAGAACAGATAGTTTAGTATTCGAAATATGAAAGTCAAACATCCCAAATAGTCAGAAAAGAAGTAAAGAATCTAGTTCGAAAGTATTAGTAACATGTTCATTACCAACATTATTCTCTATTATTTCCCAAGACAAAATGTAAATGTTAAGGGTATTGTTGTAATTTTCCCTTCTCTAAGGTTTTCCCCATGTACCTCTATATATAGCCCCCTTTGAGGCTACTATCAATACAATCCATCTCTCTAACAGTAAATATAGCAAAAATGAAACATGTCATGACATTTGGTCACCAGGTTAAGGTTAAGGCCCCCTTTTCGAACATGAGATTCTTTCCCATTTCCTGCTATTTTCCTATGAAACTGAACTGATTCCTATGAAATTCCTGCATTACCTAACTACAAGGCATATGTCCACTGTTGAATTCATATAAATACAAAAGTAAATGAAATCATTGAAGGCAATTACTAACAGTAGATAAACGTAAGGCACACAGCTACAATGCAGTTACTTACATGTTTCTTAAGGAGTGCAGGCAACACACGGTTCATGTAACATCGCTCAGTACATTTTCGAGGAACACGCATTCTGTGAGGAGTCCGGAGTCTCCATCCTATCATCGGAAGCTCTTTGACAATCTTTACATCCTTTGACAGAGAGGAGATGAACCAATCCGCATCAAAAATATCAGAAAAATTGCTGCAACAAAGATTATATTAAATTAAATGGAATGACTAGAAGGTTAAGGGTTGTAAGTGACTGGGATTTGAAATAAACCTTGCATCTTTCCAGAAAGATGTCTGATCCAGTTTAGGAACAACTAGTGTTGCATTTAAGATACGTGCGGCAACAACAGCGTCAATTATCTGAAAAGCAACACTAATATTAATTCAGCTCATGAAGATAGTTATGAATATGGAAATAGAAGAGGCACAAAAAGGATTACATGTTAGTAATAATTATAAAAAAGTTCTACATATTATTTGTGATACATAACAAATCACTCTAGCAGATTTCTGTTTAAATGAGGAGGCAGATTTCAAAAGTTTAAAGGCTTACATATTCTCATGCACAGGCCCAGAGGTGTTAGGGGAAGCATCAGTAAACGGTCGAAAAATAGATTCAAATATAGATAAAAAAAAATAAAATCTAAATTTGTATTGTATTCTGTAAGGGCTACAGAACTGAGAAAAAAATATATTCAATGTTTACATAGCTTAATTACCGATGTAAGGACTGTGTGCAACCTACTGATTCTACATATTCTGATTTGCCTAGAAATAGCCCCACCCTTTGAAATTTGGAAAACAAAAGGATAGTAGGTGGAATGCAGAATGCAACTTCTCTATCTATTTTTGCTCCTATGTACAGAGTTTGCGGATAATTCTAGAGTTTTGCTGCTGAACCTGGTCCTCAATTTGGTTTAGCCATGTCGCCATGACACTTTATATGTCGCATTAATTTAAAGCATGAGTATCAAGCTTAATAAACCTTGAAAAGAATCCTCAGTTGGAGCAGGTTAACGACAGTTTGTATTTTATTCAAGATCTTTTAAGGCCTATTGAATTACTGGAGAGCAAGGTTTACATCATCGATCGAGCAGCTAAACCACTCACCGGCTGTTTAACGATTTTTTTTAAACCGAAAAAACCCACTTGATTTACTAGTCAAAATTCAAAAATAAAAATTTGTGAAATGCTACAGTAAACTAATTGGTTTTGGTGGCCAGCTGACCTTTTTCCGACCAAGGCATATGTGGTCAAAAGCGAAAATAATTGTAAAAAAAAGGACTAGTTTCCAGTTTACCTAACTGTTTTTCTGGTTCTTCCGCTAATCTTTTTCAAATTTTCTAAAAAAAAAACACTTAAGCCAAAAATGGGTGAACCAAAGAAAATGTGCCGGACCAGTTTTGTTCAAAACCACAAAAATTGAGTGGTTTTCAACGTTTTTGTTAACCATGCTGGGGAGTTTTACATCATTCATTTCCAACTGCTTTGATAATCATGGAACGTTACATTCCCTCCAAAAAAAGGAGCATTACCCCTGTTCTCTGTTGATTGAGGCCTCCGCTTGTAACGATCATCAAATAGCGGTCTGGTTGTGTAGTAATATCTGAATCTGCAAAACTTGAATATTGGCTACTTCAGCTAAAATGAAAATCAGCCAGAACAACTACATCAGATTCAGAATATATAAAGCACTGATCCATGCAAATACCTAGGATTCATAATTCCCAGAACTGTAGGAGACATGTAATATCTACTGATAGACATACCCCATGCAGCAATGCCAAATTTAAATAAGCAATAAATGAGAATCAGATAACACACCAAGGAACTTGCTGCTTGAGTTGCTGCATCCATAAAATTTGCTAGCAAGCTTCGAACCCCACAGGTCATCTGTCGTAGTTAAACCATTTTTCTACATTTGAGAGAAAAGTTGTTATGAATCGACCAATTCTGAAAAAAGAACTTCCAGTCTCACATACTTTACCTCACAACTAACTAGAACATGTAAATTTTACTCGTCCAGAATTTTAACCCACACCAAGAGCTGGCCACCTTCTTGGTCCCCCCCCCCCCCCACCCAAAAAAAAAATACATTACAACCTTGTAATTAGTCATTCACAGCTGAGTGCACGCAAGCACACGCGCATAAAGTGAGACGAGTTGGATCCGGAAATGTGGACGGCAAGTGCGTGAGAAGCACACCAGTGCATACCTGGGAATGGGCCGAGCGGCGGCGGCGGCGGGCGGAGGCGAGTGCGGGGTGATCGGAGAGCGGCGGAGGGGAGACGTAGAGTAGCGCGACGGCAGCGAGGAGGAAGAGCAGGAGCGCCGCTGCTGGCTGTAGAGCGGCGCGACGTGGGCACGGACACGGGTGGTGCCCGGCTCGCCGCCTC
The DNA here is from genome assembly GCA_001602315.1 of Zoysia pacifica. Taxonomy (NCBI): domain Eukaryota; kingdom Viridiplantae; phylum Streptophyta; class Magnoliopsida; order Poales; family Poaceae; genus Zoysia; species Zoysia pacifica. The sequence goes on from BCLH01000459.1 coordinate 145,270, forward strand.
GGCTGGGCCATCTCCAGCCAGTGGAGGGTACCTCAGGGAAGGTGGGAGGGGGCGACGCGGCGACGGCGGTGCTGAGGTGCTCGCCGACACGGCGCCCGCGCCGGCATGGGATGTGTTTGGTTGAACTTTGGGAAAGGAACGAAGTGAGCATGCTAACACTTTCCTGTTTCTGTTTCCACCTTTTCTTTTCCTTCCATTTCTTTTAATTCCAGTAGTAAATATTTTAAGAAAACACTTTTATTGTACAGAAAAGATGAAATGCTTATTCGTGATTTATTTTGAGAATCGAAGCACCTAAGCCATATTCATGCTGGGGGTGCGGACGCACAAAAATTGAAAAATCAGTAATTTTGATCAAATTTTTATTATATTTGCACTTTTATAAAAAAAAAATTCTATACACCCACAAAAGAACTGCACTCTCACGGATTTGCTCTAGCTCCGCCCCTGGATAATATCATACAGAACTAGGTAACGATGGTTCAGATTCATAGATTGTGTAGTTGCTGATGAAATGCTTCTGACGGCATAACAAGTTCGTGTAGTTGACTCATGTAAAGTGCTCCCACCATGACCAGTGCAATGCACTGAATATAGGGCCCCTTTACAACAAAAAATATTCTCCTGATTTCTACAGGAACTACTCATGTGAAAATGATATCTCATTTTCTACAAATAAAGTTTGCTCTCAGTTGTACCTTACATTTGAGAGGATTAATACATAATCTCAGCATTATTAAATTGTTGTCGTTTGTACAACAACGAATCCAGTTCATTTTTAAATAAAATTCTTGTCCTAACCACAGAAATTAAAAACAGAGGGGGTACACCTTTTGACAGATAATACCATAACTGTAGAGTTACTGGTGTAAGTTGACCCTGTTACATCTCTCTTACAGTGTGCAAAATCTTGAACATAAGATCTTCACTTCCAATTTCTAAAAAATAAAATCCCTGGCCACCTGTAGATAAAATTTAAAATACAGGAAAAGAAAACCCACTAATAATCTTGACTAGGCTTCTCTCTCCAGTTGAAGCTAAACCAGAATTTTTGCAACCACAATTGGTCTGAATCAAGAGGGTGTAGTGTAGAAAATCAGATTTCAGACAAGATTTCTACATCACTCAGATATCTACTATTTCACCATTGCTGCAATAAGTACCTATGCCAATACTGTTAGCAGATGGATCATCACATAAGAGCTTGTGAATTGAGCTGGCCAAGGCAACGTCTCTGCAGTATCAAAGAACTCTGCTGGGGAAAACAATTGTTTATTAGAGCATGAAGTAACTTTAGACACGTAAGGACTATATATGTAAGGGACCAGGTTATACCATTACAGTTCTCATCACAGACCAACAGGCTTCATTTTCTCTGCAAGAAGGGCTTGACTGATTCCAAAACAACCTGAACATTATAGCGTCTGATAAATGCTTTTTGTGAGGCAACAATAAAATGTTTGGAAAGAGGAAGGCAGAGTTTCATAAACACTAGATGGTGCGTGTACTTACCCTTCCATCATAAGATAAAGAAGCAAACAATGATGGGTCATGGGAGCTCCATGCAATACCTATAATTTCATTAAATTATGTTATTCCTTGTCCAAATTTGAATAATATTTAAAAAGGATTAAGATTTGAAGGTACCATAGATGCTGTCCTCGTAGTCAGTATACGAGTTGAGTAAGGGCTCTTCTTGCCTCTTGGGTGAACCAGAAGGGCTGCAAACACAATATTCCAGCATTGGAATAACAAATTTTTAAGAAGAAATCTAATAGGCACCAATAAAGAATACAGACCTTTCAGGTCCAGAATCATCACTGCCAACTTTGGCCAACCATAAATTTACAGTTGAATCTGTTCCAGCACTCTACAAAAACCTTCATTAGTCGGTACTCCATGATACCAATATATAACGAATTTGAAAAACATTTGCACAATACAGACCAGAATCAGCTCGTCATGTTCCGGATTGTGCCGAACAGCCCATGTCCTGTAAAAATAAGAAAATCAAACACAAACATAGGATATTTGGTAGATATAAGAACAAGTTAAAGACTGTTAGAAAATGTAAAACTAGCGAATGGACCTCATCATCCCATAAAAGGCGGCGACTGCTTATCTACTAGACCAATAGAATGCATAAAACCAACTAGAAATGGGATGAATATGCACCCACTTGAAGGAAGTCAACCATCAAACAATAGAGCACCGTATTTTCACGTATTGCAATTAAAAGATCCTTATTTGAGTTTGTTCACTTGAAAGCTACTTACCAATGTGAATGTCCAGCGAGATCCTTAAGAGGATGCTTAAGCATTCTGAGATCCCACAAGTGAATTCCAAATTCATCTTCTGCTGTTGCCTGCAGTGTATAAGCGGTTCCTGATCAGCAGGACAATAAGTTGACAACTGATTCATAAATCAGCAAGAGCTATCACTCTATGAAGATCGAGGTTCATCTAGATAAAATTAAGACTATAATAAATTAAAAATAGATTCGAATACAATGGATATTTGAAGAATGATAATAAAAAGGTAACAAGTCATGCCATAACCAGAGTGACTACAAATCATGGCACTTACTAAAGCAAGAAACAAGTAACACACCTCACTATGTTAGTAAGAAAACAATTTGCAAGAATGCTAATATTTTTCTCAAACACAGGAGAGTTGCATATCTTTGTATTAAGAGAGAGAGAGAGAGAGGGAGTACAGAGCTGCCCCTGTTAGGGACCCAATACAACCTGGGCACCCAAGCATACAAAAAAACACACCAGGTCGCAACAGTATATATAAATGAATTGTCACATCTGAGAGATATGAAAGTAGGTACCATACTCACAATTATGTTTTGCTTCTTGGGGTTATAATCCACATCCCGAATATGTGCATGTTCAATAGCCATTGACTTTCTGAGTCAAATATGCACAAACAAAGGAAAAAACTTCAGGCGTTTTAACAACTAATCTAAAATAGAAGAACAAACAAAGATAAACAAAACTATAAATACTTAAACCACTAAACTAAAATAGAATCATAGAGATCTTTGAAGGTCAAGATGAAGTATTAACTCCATAGAACGGACATCCCATAAGTGAAGCGATGAATCAGATATTGCAGCAATTGAATTTTGATTGTGTGGATCCCAAGCTCCACCTCGTAAATTTGGAAGCATGTCAGACGCTCCCTGTGAGATCACCTGTAAAAGGAACTAAAATTAGGACCACGGCCAAGTATCTACATAGATGGAATTAGTAGATTTCTAGTATTTAATAACCTGGTACTAGAGTTAGTTACTGAAAACAATGATAACACTATGCAATCACATTAGATGCTATATTGATAATTAAAAGGACAATGGTCATACCTTAGCCGATTTATTTGATGTTTCTATGCTCCAAAGGAATATATTTCTGTCATCAATGCTAATTAGTTTATCATGCTTTCCAACTGGCCACCAAAGCACACTGCAAAAATAACCAGATTATAGCTGCCAAGAACAAGATAACATGCATAGTACTAGCAACTTTAATAATATAAAGGGAGCCGCTATCGATTAAAAAAAATAAGTTTGATAGAACTATAGTGGTTGCTATAAAAATCTCATCTAGTATATATCCTATGGAGAACAAGCCCAACCATTAATTATTGTATTGCCTGCATGGCGCTCCAGCATCACAAACGAGTGCAGCATAATACAACGGAAAAGATTGCATCCTTCTTAATAGAAAAAACTTATGTCAGTGTTAATTGCATAATCGCATTACTAGGGCTGCTATCAGAGCTTTGAAGAATGCGTTCTCTTCAGTCAGTGTTGAAGCCATTAAGCGCCTAGCAACTAGGCAGCAGCCTTTAGGAACATTACATACATTCTATTCAATTCTAAAACAAACACCTCATTTGACTAGAAATAAGCACTACACTGCTTCAACACTAGACAATGAAATTGCATTTGCTCTCCACACTGCCATGAAACAGCTCTACAGCAAGTAAACAAAAACAGGACCATACCGTATTATCTTGCCCCGATGCCCATCGAGCGTGAATAGTTGCTCAAGCTGTGGTGAGTTAGACTGCCCGTACAGCTCTGGTATCTTCCAAATGGCTGCGCCGTATCCTTCACCTGCCATTCGCATCAGAACAAAAGTATATATTTCATAATCATAAATTGGAATGGTCAAAATGCAGCTATAGAAGATAAGAGGACTGAATCCTATCATTACCAGAAGTGTAAACTGTGGAGAAGACCCTATGATCGAAGGGGCAGGACTTGAGGTCCCAGATCTCATTGTGGTGATAGAAGAGGCCGTCGCACACCAGCTCTCCCTCCGCGGGCGACAACCGGATCAGGTGCACCTGCTTGGACACATACAACTCGAGATCCAAATAAAATCTAACGCCATTTACTTTGACCAAAGGAATTGCCCGAATCGGAATCGCTGCAGAAGGGGGGCAGCTGGAGTCCATGGACGAAGGACAAGCTGTTGAAGAAATACGCACCTCGTTCTCCTCCTTGAGGCTGAGCGTCCCGGCGAGGAAGGTTGTGGAGCCAGCCTCCGCGCGCACGTCGGCGATGCACCGCGCCTGCAAGCGTGGCCAAAGATGAGGAGGAAGAACAGGGTTCCAGAAGGTTCCATAAGGCGGGCGCGGGAGCTTGCCTGGTACTTGTGGCCGCCATAGACGATGCCCCTGGATCCGCCCTGCATTCTGGCGCGCTCCGGATCCCCAACGGATCGCTGGACGGAAGCGGACGAGACCGCGAGCAGCTAGTCACCTTCCCACTCCTTCAGACGAACTTAGACACGTATCCCTTAACATAGAAACGAATTCCCGAATAATACGTCTTCAGTGAAGATGAAGCGGAAAGTGACGTGGAAAGGAAACGGATGACGGCGGTGGACGTGGCGCGACGGCCATCGGCTGCATGGCATCCCCTCTCCGCCACTCCTCTCCCCACTCAAACCAGAACCCCGCGGCGATCCACGCCACGCCGACGCCAGCCACCGGCCCGCCCCAGTCATGGCGTCGACCAGTCTCGCCGCGCTGCCGTCTCAGCTCGCCTCCCCGAGCCGTCTTCGCCGCCGCGGCTCCCTCTCCTCGGCCTCCCGCGCGCAGCCGCGCATGCGCCTCGTCTTCTGCCACCCGCCGAAAGGTACCCCGCCTTCTCGCCTCACCCAGTCGCGAACTCGCCATTGCCTCCCGATTAGTTACAGTGTCGTTTCTGCAGGTGGATCGCGGTGCAGACTGGTGGTTACCTGTAACGCTCAAGCGGTGGCGCCGACCAGCATTGCGCAGGGGACCCCCGTCCGGCCGACGAGCATACTGGTGGTGGGCGCTACGGGGACGCTTGGGCGGCAGGTGGTCCGCAGGGCGTTGGACGAGGGCTACGACGTCAGGTGCCTTGTCAGGCCGCGCCCGGCGCCCGCCGATTTCCTCAGGGACTGGGGCGCCACCGTCGTCAATGTAGGTCTACTTTGTGCTGTAAATACGTGATTGGCTGAATTCGTTCTTGTTTACACGAGTGATGTACCGGACTGCGAATTGGTGGAGTGGTAATTTTGTGTGTTCTTGTTGTAACTGATTTTAGGCCGATCTCAGCAAGCCAGAGACCATACCTGCAACGCTTGTTGGTATTCACACCGTAATTGATTGTGCAACAGGGCGTCCGGAAGAGCCCATCCGGACGGTAAGTTCTGAGCATTTCTTTGAATAAAACAACAATAAAATTGTCCCTTGCTCCCTTCCTACTTCCTAGACATGAATGCTTGCGCAAGTGTGACTTTGCTGGTTGTCTGCCTATTGCCCTTAATGGATTGTCTAAAAGAGTGCCCTTTTTTGCTTTTAATACTGTTTTGTATTTATTCTGCAAAATTGATGTAGAGAAGAATATCGTCTAAATGCAGTTAAGAAGTTATGTGCTTATATTGTAAGGAGTTTTCCCCTTGTATTGTGGCGACCATTCAATCGATCAGTTGTACTGATGGTTCTTCTATTTAGGTAGATTGGGAAGGAAAAGTTGCTCTAATACAGTGTGCAAAGGCTATGGGAATTCAAAAGTATGTGTTCTACTCCATCCACAACTGTGACAAGCACCCTGAGGTTCCCTTGATGGAAATCAAGTATTGTACAGAGAAGTTTATTCAGGACAGTGGTCTGGATTATATCATCATCCGTTTATGCGGCTTCATGCAGGTAGATGTGTTCCTCACTTGGTGCTTCAAATTATTTTTCCAGAAATGTTTTCTTACAATGTAAATAATGGCCCTAACTAATGAAATATAATTATGTTACGCTGCAGTGACTGCACTAGGCAGTTTCATGTTAATGTGCACTGTTTGTAAACAAATTATTGTACCTAGACAAGTAGAAAATCAAGCAATTGTGTTACTTGGAGCTAATGACTTGTTTGACCCCTTGTCCATCTGTTATTTCCGCTGATGAATTCTGTCAAATATTGGTTGGGACAGGGTCTTATCGGGCAATATGCTGTGCCTATACTAGAAGAGAAATCAGTCTGGGGAACTGATGCTCCAACTCGGATCGCATACATGGATACCCAGGTTTAGGTTTTCTACTTGCCCAATTAGAAATTGCGCTTTGCTTTCATTTGACACATTCTCGTTGCTGCAATTGTAGGATGTAGCTCGCCTTACATTTATTGCTATGCGGAATGAGAAGGCTAGCAAGAAACTCTTAACTTTTGCTGGACCGCGTGCTTGGACAACTCAAGAGGTAATGCATACTTCTTTGAAGGAAATAAATGGTTAGTATATTCTCATAGAATATGGCTCGTTGTTGTTTTCAGTTGTTCTTTCATATTACTATTTCCAGTGTTAGGTGTGCCAAATAATGACCTCTTGGAATCAGAATATTATTTTTTAATTTTATTTTTCTCTCAGGTGATTACGTTGTGTGAGAGGTTGGCTGGGCAAGATGCCAACGTTACCACCGTACCTGTTGCAGTCTTGAGATTTACTCGCCAGTTGACACGCTTCTTCCAGTGGACTAATGATGTGGCTGACAGACTGGCATTTTCAGAGGTTAACGCCATGGCTTTACATTTAACTCTGTTGGTAACATCTATTGGAGCTAGTGAAATTTAAAAGATATAATTTTCCTAAACCAGGTTTTGTCAAGCGACACAGTTTTCTCTGCCCCGATGAATGAGACATATCAACTTCTTGGGGTGGATGCAAAGGATATCCTCAGCTTGGAGAAGTATCTACAAGAGTATTTCACTAATATCTTAAAGAAGTTGAAGGATCTCAAGGCACAATCCAAGCAAACTGATATATTCTTTTGAGAAGAAGGATTTCAGTGAACATATGAACATTGCAGATCTTAACTCAGAACACAGATGAGTGACTACAGTTTTTCCTCTTTAGATTTGCATTGTGGTGTGTGCAATTAATGCTTAGTGCCATTAGGAGATTTGTATAGCATATCAACATTTTCGGCTATCAAAGATCCAAAATTTTGTGCAAAACAGCATAAAGCCTATGATGTCACTATCAACATAAATTGATCAACATAAAAATATTAGTTCTGAATTGAACAAGACAAGAAACTTTCTACGGTCTTTGTTCTCTGTAACCATTTATAAAAATTAAAGAAAGATGCACTGGTTTTTTTCTCGAACACGCAGGAGAAGAAAGGTACAGTGTTTCATTGGCCAGATGGAGAATCAATGAAGCCCTACCTTTGAACTGGAAGTGAATGAAAGTATGAAACCATAGCAAATTTCGAATGGCAAACACATGATCATTCTATTTGGTCTCCCATATTTTGGTCTTTTTAGGGACTTACAGTAGGGGAAACCCCTACAGTGGTAATATATATAGAAAGCAAAGCGAACCAAAAAAAGAAAAAGAAAAAGAAAAAAAATTGTACAAAACCTGTGGGCAACCGAAAGAAAGAAGAAAGAAAATTAAACCATGACTGTACATTAAGAGCTGAGATCAGCTGATGGAGGAGCAGCTGAAAAGGAAGCTAATTACACCAGTCCTGTATCAATACACTGTTTTTCCTCTTTTTTTAATCTGTACGTCTGAAGCTTAACTGTGGATATGAGGCAGATTTTAATATTGATTCAAGCCATGTACTCCAAATGTTTCTTTTCTATTCTTTGTTTGAAGCTTCAAATTTGTTTATCCCTTGTTTGATGGTCTGATTATATAACAGGAATCCTAATAAAGATTTTAAGTTGAATATTTCTCTCCTCGGTGTGTGTGGCATAGCTTGTTTTTAAGCAATTATATTCACATAGATAAGGTTGTGTCAGTACCTTTTTTGACTCTTAAGTTTATACCTTGCGGCTTGGAGCTGATTGATTTCCTATTAGGCAGATCACCTGACAGAGACTCCGCAAATTACAATGGTAATAGGTGTTGGGGTAATCATACAGGTGCAATTAATCTGTAATTCTGTATACCTGGAAGCAACAGTTTATATATACGAACGAAATGAATAGCATGCTTTGTTTGGCGAAGAAATTTCATGCGTGTCTGAAATAAATGCATTCGTTTGAAGTCCACATTTCAGTACTTCTAGTTCCTGTAAATTCTTTTGTTTTTGTTTAGCCATGAACGTGTAAAACTAAATTATTGTGATATAGTACTGATACTTTAAGTGTGCCTGAATAAGTAGATGGACACCAGGAATTGAATCAAAAATTTTGTTTTCCTTTGGCCAATTATATACACTTGTGCTATGCATGTGTTCCAGTAAATTAATATACAGCGATTGATGGATCCTTTAAAAGGTGGATGCCAATCGCAGGTGTCTAAAGTATCAAAGAAAGAGGAATATCTATGAGCTAATGATGTTCAGGAGAGTAACCCTGCTCTGGACCAATCTCCTGAACAGATATCCGGCTCCATCCTCTAGATTCTTGATGACTTGCTCTAGCACCTGCAACTGCTCCTCCTTGCAAGAAACCGAGATTTTCTTTTGGAATGCCTTGGAAACAATAGACCTTCTGGGCATTGCAATTTGCTTGGCCAGGAGCTGCAATGCTGACTCGAGCAGAGAGGTAGTGATCCCTCTAGCCTCGCTCAATAGCCTCAGGATCCTGCAATCCTCCTTGTCAGAAGTAACCTTCTTTGCAGCCTTCTTGAAATGTTTCTTTGCCTTCTTCACCAAGAGGAAATAAGACTTGATCTGTGCTTCAACAGCTGCATCATCCCCTTTCCGGAGGGAAACTTGCAGATCTTGGACGATGGCCTTCAACTCAGTGAAGTCCTCATGCATGGCATTACAGAGATCCAAGAGCTCAAGAGAGCAATCCATTTCTCCATCCAACATTTTCTTTTGTTGGGAGGAGCAAACTTGATTGCTGGGCAGGCAAATAACCTCCTCGATGGAGCTGTAGATATCTCCAAGCCTCCTCAGACCATCACAGGCTGTCTCGATGGTTATCGAGGGTGAAGAGATGCATGCTTCTAGGCTATGCAGCTCTTCATCAAATTTGGAGTGAGGTCGAGAAGGCAAGCTAATTGATCTTTGGTGGGAAGCCATCTATGTTGGTGGAACTCTTTTCTCTGTTGTGGTTGAAAAGATGAGAAGAGGGCAAGCTTTAGTTTTTATGTTTCTTCCTTCAGCGGAGGCCTATTTATACACAGAAAAAGCGTGTTAGATGGCATCGTGTTGGTGATGGACAGATCAGATTCCTCCATTTCATTTCCCAGATGCTGTCTGCTATGGTGAGACCTAGCAGCAGCATATGGAATCAGTTGCACAACTTAAATGTAGCTCGGTTTATTTTTAAGCCCACAAACTACTTTCCCAATGAGTTATCACATTGCATTGCTCCAGCTACTAGCTGCAAGAATCAACAGGTGAGTATTTTACTTCGTGGATCCTTATATAATTGCAATTCTTAATTTGAGTAGATGCTCTATTCAACGCAACTTATGCCATGTACACGCTTAGCCTCGTGTGAGAGCTGACTTGTTTTGCCCATAGGCAGCAAGATCCACTGCTCAAGGAACCTTTGCTTGCTGCTGTGGCAACATATGGCATCTGCATAACGTGTCGATCTGGTTGTAAAGCATTGTAAATATCAACTTGACCAAAGAAATGCATTTTTCAACTTCAATAATGATGAGAATCTTCTGGGTGTTCCTTTGTAAAATAAATCGAACTGCTAGAATTTCGCAGCATGATTACTCGGTGTAAACAAAATAATCAAGTGATTACATTATGGAAAATAACAAATATTGCAGTTGACAATAGGTAATTGGCCAAGAACAGTGATATTTTATTTTCAGTAATGCTTTGTACAATTGCTCATTTACATGTCAAAACTGTATGATGATCAGCAGATCCTCTAAAAGGTGGATGCCAATCACAAGGGGTCAGGGTTGGTGTACAATCTATCTACAAACTGAGAGTGTTGAGGAGAGAAACTCTGCTCTGGATCAACTTCCTGAACAAAGTCTCTACCCCGCTCTCTAGATCAAAGATGACCAACTCCAACCCTTGCAATTGCTCCTCCTTGCAGGTAACTTTTGTCTTCTGGAAGGTCTTGGAGACAAATGACCATTTGCTGGCACTTGGGGTCGAAATTTGCTTAGACAGAAGAGATGGCAGGGATTCAAGCATGGCAATAGCGATCTCTCTGGCTTCAGCCAACTGCTTGATCACCCTGCAGCTCTCCTGGTCAGCTGATGCGGATTTCTTGCTGGTCTTCTTGAACTGCTTCTGCATCTTCTTAAGCAAGCGGATGTAAGATTGGATCTTGGCTTGAAGAGCGGAGTCATCTCCTCTCCTGGTAACCAGCTGCATCTCCTGGATGCTTGTCTTGAGCTCAGTAGAGCTCTCTTGTATTGTGCTGCAGACATCGAGCAAGATAAGTGAGTGCTCGAGCTCGTGCTCCACTGCTTTCCTCTGTTGCGGCCGGAAAAGGCTAGCTTGGCCGCTAGGTGAGCACATCAGCTCCTCAATGTTGCTGTACACTCCTCCGAGCCTCCTGATACCATCGACCATTGTCTCAATGGTAGCAGAGGGTGAAGAGGTGGTTGCCTTCAGACTCTGCAGTTGTTCTTCAACTTCGATTTCGTTGGTGCAAGTTCCAGAAGGAAAACTTGCAGATCTAAGAATGGAAGCCATGGTTGCAACGGAGCTGTAGTGTGTTCCTTTCTCTTTGGAGATGGAGACAATGGAGAGATGCCGAGATGCAATAGTGTGTCGACTAGGGCCATGGTTTACCTGCATATATAGGCCAAGAAACTGAGGCAGCGGCTCTGCTAACACTACCGACAGGAAGCATCTCGCGGATGAAGAAGCTCTGTGCTGCAGCTGCTGCTCCGACATAGCCAGCCATCTCAACGGCAGGTTGATGCTTTCTGTATGTTCATCCGGAGCAGGAGGAATCTCTGAGGGTGGACTTACGAAGGTGGCATAGCATATTGTCCCGGTTATCAGCAACAACTCATCTGCACGACTGCACGAGCTTGTAGTTTAATGTAAGGTCTAGATCATGAGATCGGCGAGCATGCAATGAAGCCAGAGCGAAAGAGCCGCGGCGTTGGAGGAAGCAGCAGTTGACTTGCCTCACCTGCTGTCTGGCAAGCTGCTGCCCTGTGCAGGGTTATCTCGTTCTCATTACTGCTAGTCTGTCCCTGATGCAGTCTCGAGATGATCCACATGCTGTTCAATTTCCTAGTGCATTTGGTCCCAACTCTTGGCAGCATGAATCAGCAAGGCAGCTTACTCTAGCGCTGGACCCTACGGTCCCTACCATACGTGCGTGCTCCAGCATATAAGTTAGAGCTTACGGCTTACCAGCTTCTTAGTGACTGGAGCTGTCGTGCTAGTAGCCTCAGGGAGCAAGACCCATGCTTGACAATTATCAATTGCGTTGTCAGAATAGATGTGGCCGCCATGCTACCAGTAAAAGAGGGCAAGATCCACTTTACAAGGATCTTGAGACGCGTCTTATACGCATACTTCCTCCGCTCTTTAATTGATGTCGCTGTTGATTTTTATAATCAATTTTGACTATTTGTTTTATTAAAAAATTTTGATAATTTTTATATATTTTAATATAATTTGATTTATCATTAGAGTTATTTGAATCACAACTTATAATTTTACATATTCGAACAAATTTTTTAAATAAAACAAATGATCAAAGTTGATTATAAAAATCAACGGCGACATCAATTTAAGAACGAAAAGAGTATTAGATTATTAACAGTGGAAAATACATCTTAGTATAGCTAATTTATTTATGGCGCCAGAAAGGAACGGAACAGCATGGAAGTAGAGCTAGTAAGCGTGTTATGTCTCGATACCCGGAGACAAAATCATCTGCACGAGTGTATAGTTTATTTCAGACGAATCGTGGCTATGCTGGTTGACTTCATCATTCAGGATTCGTTTTGTGCCATTACATCGCTGGCATGTTTTGCTTCCCTGCTGCGTTTGCATGACTTAGAATCTGAATTTTGCAACTACTAGCTAGATGATTCACATGCCGTCCAAATCTGTTGTGCGTTGGGTCTAATTGAATCGCACTGTCATGTTTCAACTTTTGGCAGCAAGAATCAAAATGGAAGTATACTTTAGTGCTCATCAAATGCCATGCTACCAGTTAAGAGAGCAAGATCCACTTTAAAAGGATCTTGTGATAGTTGACGAGACACATCACATGATCTAAAATATACATCTAAAGGTAAAGTTTTGCAAATTTTCTGACCGTTTACTGAGCAGAAATGTGTTGATGTATTATTTTCTTAAAGAAAAATCCAATATATATAGAGATGGAAGTATATGAAATCAGTTGTTCTCCATGTCAAGTTAGGCAAGAAAACAAAAAGTAATCCACAACAAGAAATGGACTCAAAACTTCTCTTTCCAAGTAATTTTCTATACAGTTCCTCTCATATGTACATCAGATTTGATTGGATGATCAGCAAATCCTATAAAAGGCGGAAGCCAATCTCAGGGATCAGAGTTAGTTGTTGGC
>BCLH01000460.1:0-17920 GCA_001602315.1 Zoysia pacifica
TATTGTGTCGTGGTGTTCATGGGCTTTATAATTATGATGCCAGAGCTAATGTCCCTTTCAGCGCTAGTATTCCAACAAACTACTAACTACTAGGTGTGATCCACATCAAAAGAAAATATATATTAAAATATTGGTTCAGTAACATCATTTGTTATCTCTGAATTCAAGAGGGTGGTTTTTCATAGTATTTTATCTATGACTTATTTTTCACCTGACTCTTATTATTATTTTTTATTGAATTCACAATTTTGTTATGTCTGAATACATTGTTCTTATGTATCAATGTACCTTTTGATATATTTTTTTTTGCATAGTTTGTTCATTGTTTAATATTTAATTTGTCGAGCATATACAATCTAAGCAATTGAAAAAAATTATCAAAAGGTAAATTGTTAGATAATGCAACTATGTAATCATAGTGCACCAAAGATGGTGGCCACAAAATTGAATTGTGTCTCAGCTAAAATTATTTTTTTCAGTGTGTTAGGACGAAGCCACCATTTCTTAGTGTGCTACAGACAATTTTGCCTTTCAAAAATAGTGGCTTAAGTGGCAGCATGTTATGACTGAAGAGCCAAAAGAGCGGATTTCATTTTTCAACCCAGTTTTACATGTGATACTGTGATGGTGATATCATTCTCATAAGACACTGAAAATGTGCTGGGCTCATGCTAATGATTTGGCTAATTCCTGCAGATCCTAGAACCCTCCAAGGAGCTGGCAGTGCAACTCATGGAGCTGGGTCAGGAGCACTCGCCAACAAGGAAGCTGGGCATGGACATGCTAAGGGAACGTGGCCTGCACCATGACTACGTTACCGCATTGTTGCAGGACGGGTACTTCCTGGAGGCTCTATGCTATGCCAGAAAGCACAAGGTACTGGCGACCTATGCCTTGTTCTTCCTTTACTCTTTGCTCCATGTCGTGCATGTTTTGGTGAAATATTTTGGTTAGTTCCATTTGGATCCCTTGTGAATATAGCTGACATAGTACTGGCGCAGGTCATTACCGTGCATCCTGCCCTGTTCCTGGAGAAAGCCGTGGCGACGAACAGCGCCCCGAGTCTGGCTGCTGTGCTGAGTTTCTTCAGCGAGTTCATGCCAAGCTTCAAGACCACGTCCGACTTTGGTAGATACCTGCATATTCTGTCTGAAATGGTTTGAGCCGTTTTCCTTTGTTAGGGGTATAAACTCGAGATCATAAAATTACTCTTCAAACCTCTTTAGTTAAAAAAATGAACTAGAGTTTAAAAAATCCTCTCCACTTTTAAGAAACTTAGTTCATTTGACTAAAGAGGTTTGAAGGGTACTCTTACCTGTACCTATTTACACCGTACAATTTTCTTGGCCCAAGATGATTTGAACACGCTCTACACCGCTAGACTCATGGCCAAGAGTTCAGGAAGGTCATTTGCTGTTACTTTTGGTAGCTGTTAGAGAAAAATAAATAATTGGTATAGTCTTCTGTTTTTTGTTTACTTTCTCCATGGAAGCATATAAAGAAAACAATACTCGTGCGAGTCACCGAGCAAGCAAATAATGACGAAACTATTTCCTCCTGCTCTTGCAAGTTAAGTGAGATATTTTCATGGTCTTCAAACGAGGAATAAGCTAAAAATATATATAAAGACAAATTATTTCAATTAAAATTGTAAATAGAACCAATATGATGAGTCTAATTGCATAAACTTTGTCACAATTTTACTACTCCCTCTGCCACGCATTATTTGTCATTATATCTTCTTTCAGTTTTTTTTTTTAAATTAGTTGTCATTTTTGCTTCTTAGCTTTGTTTGACACAACTTATTTTTAGTTTATTTATAGAAATAAGTAAAAGTTATGTCAAACAGCAAATTTATATCTTAATGCTATTACATTTCTTTATTCTCCTCATTTTCTATTCGTCTCATTTTTTTCACATCTCAGTTAAATCGAAGGAGATGTAGTATACTTTTTTTTGGTTTGTTATCATTAGAACAAGAAGTTCGCAAATGAATATAATTATTTTCCTAATAACAACAATTTAAAATGAGTAATTTCTAGGACTACCCACACTGTTTGCTTGAAAGTCGTTGCCTAGATAAAAAAATATCCTACCGTTGTATCTACCGGTGCTTCGACTAAGAGGCCGTTTGGTGTGGAGTTAATTGAAGTCACGCGCCCGTTATACGGGGCTTCTCATTTCTCGCCACTGGGCAAGCCCCCCTACAAAAATACTCGTCGGCACTGGTGGGCCGCACGTAGGCCGTGATCCGTGGCTCCTGCTGCCACCGGACAACGGTCGAGGTGAAAAATCCGAATTAGTTTGGTGTGGGTCACAGGCTTGGGCTTTTGCTCTGACACAACAACTATGAATGAGTCACCTTAAGGCATCTTCACCAGTTTATTTCATTTCTTAGTTCATTTGGATGGAGAGAAATCAAGCATTGATATGGTATCAACTCTACTGTAGATGTCTAAGGTCAATAATAATATAGTAAAAAATATATTTGTCCTACCTATGTTTTCACCGTTCAAAGAATATAACTATTCTTATGGCTTCCAATTCAAAATAAGGATGGAATGAAGGTACTTAATTACCTCAACTTTTATCACATAAAAAGTTTCCTACACCTAAGATTACAACTCATTTACTATGTTCACATCTCTAAAATGCTTTTATATTTTCAAACAAGTTCAAACCCCTCCAATTATCATAATATTTGATCTTTATTTTATTAAAAATATAATAAATATAATAAATTTTAGGTTTACAATTTGCCTTATCATGAAAGTATTTAAATCACTACTCATAATTTTACATATATAGCAATTTTTTAAGTATGATAAATGGTTTTAAAATATTTTTTTAAATCAACGAAAAAAACGTACGGAGCGAGTTGAAGGATCCGCCGACCAGAGTCCCAGAGGGGCGGTGTTCCTCATACGTGGCGCGACGACAGCGTGGCACGTAGGTCTCTAAACAAAAGTTTGGGTTCCGTCACGCACATCTCTCAGGCTTATCCAAACCCAGCCGGCCGGCCGACCTGAACTTCGAGCACTGTAGTACTATAAAGAAACCGGAAAGGGCACCAGCGATCCATATCCACAACCACATTGGCGACTAGGCGAGTTCGCGGCAGGCTGCAATGGCGGACATAGCGCTGCTGGTGGTGGAGCAGTTCGAGCGGGGAGCCAAGAGGGCGGCAATGCTGGCAGAGCGGGGGCGGCGGGAGCTGGCCGCCACTGACACCGGCGGTCGTCGCGGGGCAGCTTCCCGCAGGAAGCAGCCGGGGGCTTGGGCGGCGGCCAGGGTGAGCGTGGCAGGCTCGGAAGCTGAGGAGGAGCTGGGGCTGACCGCCGCCGACGGCTTCTTCTCCGCGTAGCTTTCCTCTTGCTGCTCTGCTCTGCACTCCGGAGGATGCTTTGCAACATTTTTCTCTTCTTTTTTTTTTCTCTTTTTGCCCCCTGTGTTCTGACCGCCGTGTCATGTGCTGGGTATATGTGGCGTTGTAAACATCCGAAGCTTTGATTCTGAAGTACAGATCTTGAGCGCTTCGCTCCTTTTAGCTGCATTACCCTGTAATGGGGTCAGTTACTCTTTATATTTTGCCAAATTGCAACCTGAAACCTGACTCTACCAGCGTAGGAATAGAAAAATGAATCGCACGCGCATTATAGCAAAAAGGTTCAACATGCTGGCATTTTGCTATTCACGGTGCGTTTGGCTAGGAGAATCCATTCTGATTCTAGAGTCGAATAAAAAATACTTTTTTCTTTTAAAATATAAACAATTTAAGTAAAAATCACTTTGATTTTAATAATATATAATAATTAATAATATTTTATTATATAAAAATTATTTTTAATTCTTCATTAAATAAATTTTCATAAATATTATATTTTTATATTAAAAATTATGTAATTTTTTAAATATTATTTGTAGAAGTTTAAATATTTTGATTTTATTTAAACTTTAAAATGCTTATGTTTTAAAATGGAGGTGATACTTTTTTTTTTTAATCGAGTACAGTAGCTACTAGAGTTTTAAGACCTTCACCCTTGAGTGCCTATCCGATGTCTCTCATCTCTTGCTTCCAGGCCCCAGCAGTTTCCGTCGCACTACCTCCTCTCTCTCAACCTTGCTGCTGCACCGCCTCCGTTGCTTCCGAGCCCTTGCTGCCTACCCTCTCCTCCTGCTACCACCGCCCCATCTCTCGTGCCACTGCGCCCAGCTCGTCGCTTGCCTACCTGCCTCGCACTCTCTCTCTCACGTCTTTCAGTGTTGGTTGACCTCGACCATGTCGGCCTCCATGGACGCCTTCGTCATCGCCATGGCTACCAGCTGCTCGGCCCCACCTCCACTTTGGTCACAATGGCACTGCCGCTCAATCACAGTCACCTCCACTGCCGTCCCCATCGCCCAACATTGTCGCTACTTCCTTACCCCCACCCTCGGCCCGCCTTCGGGCTTTCGCCGACCTTGGGTCTTTGAGCCCGCCACCGCTGCACCAGACAAGGATGAAGACGAAGGGGTCTCGTCATCACCCGGCGTCGCGGCCTCTCTCAGTTCCCTTGACAGTAGTTTCGCTACCTCCCCGTCGGCCGCTATAACAGCCCCTTCCTCCTCCCCTGCGCCTGCTCCAGCAGAGCTCTTGACTCCTGCCTTGTCGTTGCCTTTTTCTTCTCTCTTTGCGGCCGTGCCTCGAGGCCTTGGTTGACCCTCGTCAGGACTTGCTCTCTCCTCCCGCCATCTACCCTAGCATCATTTTCCCTCTTCCCCTTGCGTTTGTTCCAGCGGTGCTTCATTGCTTCCTGTTTTCTTTGGTCCCACTGTGGTCTTCCCTCAACTGCGATTGTTAATATCCTTCTGATTCAGCGTGCAATTATCCTAAGATTGTGAATTTCATTTTATACTTTACAGCAAAGTAATACCTAGGTGCTCAAAACGACTCCTGTTAAGCTTCAATTCGGGTAATAATTGTTAATATCCTCATGATTCAGCGAACAACTACCCTAACATTGTGAATTTGATTTTTTATTTATAATATCTATATTTATATCACTCACTAACTATCAAAATTAAATCCTTATCAAGCTACATCAATTATTTTAACCGTTCGATCATAAAGCACCAAATGATCCTGACCACTCTCTTCTATTCCTATTACATCCACCCCTCTCCTTTTCGAGTTTTTTTTATTTAATCCTTTTTTAATTAATATTTTAAAAAACTGTGCAGAACTAAATTTTCAGAATCTAGACCGTTTTAGTCGCGACAATCGTAGTGGCGAGACTTTTGAAGGAGCCGCGCCACGTGGACCGGCGCGACTCAGGCCACGTCAGCCGCGGAATCCGCGCGAGTCGCGCCGATCGGACTGGCGTGACTCGCATGCATAAGAGTCGGCCGCAAGCCCCGCGTCTTCTTCCTCCTCACTTTCTACTTCCTCACGCACGCCCGCACTCTTCTTTCTCTCCTCGTCTCCGCGACTTCACCTCCAAAATGGGCCCAGATCGAGCCTCTCCCTTTCTCAAACTTTGAGAAAATGTTGAGTGAAGGTACCTCTTTCATTTCCTCTGCATAGATTTGTTTTTCACGAATGTTTTGTTTGGGTTTGGAGTAGTTAGGGTTTAGGTTAAGGTTTAGTGGAATATACATAAATCTTGTTACAAATAGAACTTTTTTGGGTATCATTTGTATTAAGATGTGTCATTTTGAATCATTTGTTTAGGGTAAGTGAGGTCATTTGTATTCGAAGGAGCCAAAGAAAGATTACGATTCACCAATGTCGGCGGATGGTGAAGTGCCTCCATCGCTTCCCGTTCTGAGGTGTGAATGTAATTCCGTTGCCGAGGTGATTCAGTCCAGACATCCAACAACAGCAGCACATGCATATTACACGTGCCCTAACAAAGGCTATGTAAGGTTATTGTATTCATTACCGAAGGATTACATTAAATAATAAAGAAATACATATGATTAACATAGATTTTATAGGGTCATTGAAGTAGTTGCAAATTCTTCAAATGTATTGATGGTCCAGAGATGATTGATGAGAGAATTTTACTATTTTCACATGACCCATACGAAACGGTCAGTTACAAAGCTTTCGAGTGATAGTTACCTTTACCACCAAATCCTCCTCCTATGACGGATGAGGAGAGGGCAGAAGCATAAAAAAGACGTATCCACAATCCACCATTGTGTAATTGTGGTTGTCGGGCCGAGCTAGAAACGCCGCCTGCTGGTTTAACGTACACTCTTTTTTTCATTGTCCTAAGAAGTTCATGGTTAGTAAAGTTAGATGTGAAGTAATATTTTGTTTCGTTTTTATTGCTTATGTTACGGGTAGTTCGTAATATTCAGTTCATTATTTAGTGATACTACGAGGAAAAAAACTATGGCTGGAGTTGTTGGATTGACCTAGCTCCTGTTCCTACGACCGAAGCATACATCAAAGGCATGATTGGTTGTCATCTCCGTCGCGTCTGGCTCGGTTCTTCAGCGCCTAGCCTCCGCGAGTCTGCGGCTCGCAAGCTAGGCTCGGAGGAAATGAGTTTTATTCTCGTATCCGGTGAGCCAGCCTGAGCGCGGATTTTTGCACGAGGACATGCGAGGCAGCTGATCCATCTAGGCAACCAATCACACGTCTGACGCACGCACGCAACCAGGCCGACGACGCTCCGGTAACCAATCATGCGCTAACTGCATCGGAGGAGCCTGGCCGGGCGTTATGCCAGGAACCAATCACCCCCCAAGTTCCTTGAAGAACGGATTAAGCATTTGTGCGAGGAGTTACGTGACTTGCAAAGACGTGTTGGTGATCCCTACTACATTATAAGCATCGTTGATTATGATCCTACGATGTGCGATGATCTATTTTGCAAGTGCCCCCACCACAAGTCCAAACCTGCGAATCTATCAGTGCCACTGCCAACAAACTATATGCAAGGCATGTACTATGCGTTTGGATTGTCTTCTCAGTTCTAGCCACACCATTATTATTGTGGGATGTAATCCTACGTGTATGACTATTCTATGTCATCGCTATCTTAGTTTGTAATTCTGTTGCCTATGACTGTACCTGCTGTGTGCTGTTCTATGTAATCTTATGTGTATGACGCTTCTGTTGTAGTATGTAACATTTCAATGTTGAAAAAAAACCAAGATATGGACACAATATGTAAATAATTGTGCCACGGGCGTGACGATTCCAGGGAGGGCCTGGATTTTTTGGCCCAGAGGACTCGCGCCACGGACGCGTCTATTCCAGGGAGGTCCTGGGATTTTTTGGTCGGGCTAGTTGCGCCAGACAGCCTGGCGCGACTAGTCGCACCATGGGTTCGTCGATTCCAGTGAGATCTCGAGATTTTTTGGTCGGGCCAGTCGCGCCAGACAGACTGGCGCTACTAGTCGCACCATCGGCTCACCGATTCCAGTGAGATCCCGAAATTTTTTGGCCGAGACAGTCGCGCCATTTTGTCTGGCGCAACTAGTCACGCCACTGGGTCGCTGATTCCAGGGAATGCCACGGCTCGAGACAGCCGAGTCGCGCCATAGTGTCTGGCACGACTCATGCAGGGATCGCACCATTCTCACTGGCGTGAGTCCTATGCACACATGATTCAATTGTTAATTCCATTGATTTTGCGACACAGAGTTAAAACAGGACATACAACAAATTCAGCTGAAACACATAGTTGAACATTCTTAGAAGGAACAAGCTCCACACATTCAACATCCATAGTTCCACACATTTAACATAGTTCAACACATATAACAGAGTTTTACATGTTCCACACGTCCAACATCCACATAGTTACAGACATTCGACATCCACATAATTCAACACATCAAACATCCATAGTTCATAGCACAAACAAAGCAAGAGACACATAGTTCCCAGAAGACACATCGTTCCACATCCATAGTGCAAATGAAATGCTTCAAGTACCACGTGTGAACGGCATGTTCCTCTTTGTCTGGCGGCCCAGATTGGTGGGAAGCACGTTGCCACTATCAACGTCCCTTCTACGTCCGGCTGGGCGATGGCGAGGAGCTGGCGTAGCATGCTGACTTCCCTATGGTGCATCGTGGAGCTGCGACGACTCAATAATGTCCTACGTTCTGTACTTTTGTTCGATAAAGCAATAGGACACAATAAAAGGATAGGAAATGAAGTACGGAACCTGAGTTTGATGTGGCTAATCATTGGTGCTGTCGTCGCTATCCTCACATGCACGAGTTGAGGATGATGGCATAAGAGCGCGAGACCTGGAGGCTTCGCCGTGCGACGATGCGGGTGGGTGGACATCACGTGCGTTGATACAGTTCAGCTTAAGTGCAAGTCGATGGCAGCACTTACGCACTCTCTGTAGAAGTTGCATGTAAGTACTTGCGTTGACAAAAACGTAAAGATGTGTAGTGGAGTTAAAAGACAAGAAATGTACCACAACAAAGGCTCGTAGGACACCTTCAGCGTGTTGGGAACCTTGTGGATAGCGCAATGCTTCTCCAGCCTCATTCGCAAGACGACTAAGCTGCACAGCCTGTATAATGCAATGTCAAACGAAGCGTATGACTAAGAGTGCATGGACGTTGATGGGACATCCATCGTCGATAACCCCGCATTGACGATACGAGCGAGTAGCAGAAAACCAGCTCGCTGTATGAACGGCGCATACCGTTCGTCCCATAGTAGCGGAATGTGGGTGTGGGCACGAAGCGGTCGTAGAAACCGCAATTTTAAAGCCAATTAAATGTGAGCAATGGTCACCATGTTTACGAAGTAAAAAAGAGTGATGAGATTTAAAAATGGACTTACACGTCGTTCATCCATCAGGAGGTGGGCTCGATGCGTCGTGTCGTAGTTCGTGTCAAGGAGCAAAAGACCGGGTTGGGCGCCATGTGCCTGCAATACGAAATAGTTAGTCAATACGAACAAAAAATAATACGTGAAGAGAAACATGAAACCATGCAACACATTTTTATACCTGCGAGGAACTACTCCCCGCTGTTGTATTTCGTCGGCTTTTACTATGACGTTTCGGTTTGTTCTTAGGACCTAACTTGTGCCTCTCCATTCGATGGCCCTCTTTATGGCATATAAAACAACATTGCTCTACAGGGTTCTCGTTAAAATCACCGTAACCGTAAGCATCAAGGCCATAACCTTTTTTTCATATCATCTATTTCATTTCGTAGTCATTTTTTCTTTCGCCTACCCTTTTTGTTCTTACATAAGAAAGCATCTGGAATATAGTCAAGACTAGTGTACTCGGGCCATCTAGTCTTATCAAGACATGGTCCAAAGGTGGATTCCTATGTTTTAAGGCATGCTTGCTTCGAATAGAATGGACTCAAATATCTACTACGATTCACTGTCCACACCTCTAACTTGACATACTGTGATGACATGTGAGCATGGGACATGCAACAATTGAGGTGTGTGTATGTAACGTTGTCCTCTATCTCCACCCTAAATACACGACCTCCGGATCTTTCGCCACCGATGTTTATGTGAGAAACAGATCTAACTTCGTACATGAATTGCCTTTGGTTGAAAAGCGAGCTTCTTGGTTAGTTGAGATAAGCCCTTGAGTATCTAAGTGTTTAACTATGGGGGTTCCCCATTTATTTCCAGCTTCAATGCCCCATCGTGCCTTCAACCACTGGTTTGCAAAATAAAAATTGCACTTGTGGAAAGTGAATTCTATAATAGCGGAAAATGACACTCCTCGAATCCCTTGTAAAACATTGTTGAACACTTTTGACACATTCATTGTCATTAAGCCATATCTAAATCCTCCATCATCATAAGCTAGAGCTCATTTATGTTTTTCTGTCATTTGTTGATCTAACCATTCTTTTTCACTGTCATTTAAAAGATTGCGGTGTCATTTGTTGATCTAACCATTCTTTTGCACTGTCATTTAAAAGATTGCGGCACTCTCCGAACTGTTTGTCAAATTGTCTCTCCTCCATAGCCATGCAAACTCTCTTGAGAGATTTGATAACCTACTTGCTTTTTTGTCTTTTTCAGATGTTCGCAGTAAAGTGCCGCAGGCACCACCTATGAACCAGTGGAGAGTATACATAGAGTTCCTCTAAGGCAGCATTAAGCAGACTTTTATGCCTATCTTAAATCATGCATATCTATCTATTTGACCTTATCACATGGCATCTTGTGTGTCTAACAAACTATGACCAACTCGAGTTGTTCTCACTCTCCGTGATGGCAAATGCTAGAGGAATCAATTGATCTTCGGCATCAATGCCAATTGCTACCATTAATGTCCCCTTGTATTTATCGGTCAAAAAAGTGGCATCCACACTAATCACTGGCCGACAATTACTGAAAGCCTCTGCACACTGAGAAAAGCACCAAAACACGCGGCGGAGCACATGTTTCATCATTCCCTCACCATCGGTACCTAGCATTTCTTGGGTATCTATGAAATATTTTGTTCCAGGATTGTAATGAGCAATTGCACTCAGAATTCTACGTACAGTATTATAAGACTCTTTTCAATCTCCCTAAAGTTCGGCCATAGCAAATTGTTTCGCTCTCCATGCCTTGTCATACTTCACGTGATAACCAGTGAAACCATGTATAGCCTCAGTAAGAGATGCAACAGTGATGTTGTAGTTAGCCTATAACATTGGAACAATGCGAAGTCCAAGGTACCTCGCCGTGCATTGTGAATGCACTTGCTTAATATGAGCTATACCGCATGTGTGAGGTTGTCTCACATTGGTCACTTTTCAACGTCGACCATGCTTCTTTTATATACGGCCCAAACACTCCAAGGACATGTTGCATTCTGATACTTGATTATGTACCTCTCTTTCTTGTTCGAGTTACACACATAGTAAGGTCTATGGTGCCGCACTGCATAATCCTCGAAGAAATATTTGATATCTTTGAGAGTCTCAAAAGTCATACCTTTATTGATGAAAGGGTTCTGAGTATCACTAGGTTGATCCTGTAACCTAAAGCCATTGTCCGTTATAACATCCTCCTCTCCGTTCTACTAAGGTCGGCATACATTGGGTCCTTAGGTAACTTTACATTCATATCTTCCAATGCGCGCAACTAATCTTCACTATATATTCTACTCTACTTTATTTCAGCATCACCACCATGCTCTCATGTTCAACAGGTGGCGCTACATCAATATCACTAGCATCCTCATCTTTAAAACCTACTTTGTTGTCTTAAAAATCACCCCTTTCACTATCCGACGATGACTCCTCCAACACTTCCAAATTTGTTTCTTATTGGTTCCCTTTCCTCTACCTCAAAACCTTCATTAAAATAATTGTTAACAACCCACCGGTGACATTGATGATTTTTTCTCATTCTACTCCAAACAAGGTTCCACGGCAATCAATACCTCAATTGGCTCCTCCTCCAAACATACATCTTCACATGCTAATAAAATATGACCAACCTCTTCCTCCTCAACTGTATCAACTATAAACTCAGCACATTTCACTTGAGCATCTTTCAAACAATCCTTATAAAGGTTCTAATCATCTTCCGAAGCTAATTTCAACAAAATGTAATACGCTTTACCGCCACTTCTCGCATCAAACCAACCACAAAACTTAAGACCACTATTCACTTCAACAATAGACTTTACTTTTGTCTTAACTTCACAAAAAAAGGTGGTTTTCTAAATGAAATCACTTCTTCACACCTCACCATTTTCATTCAAAATGCAATAATGGAACAAGCAAACTATACGATCCATTCAACAAATACAACTCTAGTTTTCAAAAATTATCTATCACAAAATAAAAAATAAATAAAAATTAGTAAACATTGATATAGCGTGCCTCAAACAAACACATTCGTGCAAATCATCAACTAAAAATCTTCACATTTCACTAAACCCTACCTACCTCAAAACCTAACAAAACATGCATGAAAAACAAATCCACTCGGATAGAATGAAAGAGCTACATTCAAGAATCAAATGCTCTAAATTTGAGGAAGAGGGACAGCTGATCCTCGTCGGATTTTTGAGCCCAAGTCACGGTGAGAAGAGAGAAACTGGCGTCGGGCGCGCACGCATGGGAAAAAAAAAGGAGGAAGAAGCCGCGGGACTGGCGGCCGGCTCTTATGGACCCATGTCGCGTCAAACAGATCGGCGCGACTCGCATAGCATCCAGCGAGAATTTCACGCTGACGTGGCCCGAGTCACGCAGGTTCACGTGACGCGACTTCTTTAAAAGTCACGCCCTACAATTGACGCGACTAGAACGGTCTATATTATAAAAATTTAGTTGGACTTTTTTTTTTAAATATTACTTAAAAAAGATTAAATAATAAAGAAAACTCCTCCTTTCCCCACCGCACTCACGTTCCAAAACCGATCTGGCTGCGGTAAAAAAAAAGAGAAAAAGATCTGGCTTCCCCCTTCTACCACCGTCTCCACCCCAGAACGCAGCCGCCTCCGCTCCCTCCCCCGCGCCGCCGTCTCCGCACCCACCGACGTGTCGGCTGGCCGTCGTCCTCTTCATCCCTGACCCCGCTCGACCTGCATCTCTGTCTCTCTATCTCCACCCACTACGCTCCGGCAGCTGCTCCGCCCCTGCTCCCTCGCACTGACGCCTCCATCCCCACGGGTTCTCCTGACCCCGCCGCCTCCCCTCCTCCCTCACGCCCACCGGCAGCTCACCGTCGCCGCCCCTGGGCTCCGCCCTGCCACTTACTCCCCTCCTCCCCCTGCCGCTTCCCCTCCCTCAGTTCCGACCCTCAGCCAGATCTGTGTCGGCTACCCTCCCTGCCGCCGTAGCTAAGCCTCTCCTCTGTGTCCCCTTTTGCACAGTGCTTGCCTCAGCAGCTTAAGGCCGTCGTTGAGGAGCTTGACACATTTATGAGACAGAACAAATCGACTTCGTTGCTTTGTACGCCCATGACAGAATTACTGGTATTTTCTCATCAATTTCAAGCTATCACTATCTCTTATTTCTAAATAATACTAATTCCCATGATCAGTAATCAATGGATCACCCTTTTTTGCTTTAATATGATTCTGACTGATAGTTTATATCCTCGCAGCTATTTCAAAGTCCGGTGCTGGCCAAGTAAATATTCTTATACTCGAAGCAAATAATCAGGATCCATTGGTAAGGCTAGACCAGATGTTTGTCATTTGAAGAGTGCATATTCATTAAATTTCCATATACTTGTGAGATCTTTTGTAGAGTTTAACTCCATATGTTACCAAGCATATTGATAGTCTGCATGAGAGCGTAGGAGTTCTAACCTGTGTCTTCTGAATCTTATTATATTTTCTTGCTATTTGATATCATTCATTCATATGCGTTGTATGTTCTCGCATTTATTTATCTTTCAGTCCAACAGGTTTATTCTTATATACACTGCCATAATGCTCGATCATTTTATTTTGATAATCCTGTTATATTTCAACATGTTCTCGAAGGATATCTCACCACATATATATGCACCCTTGAACCTTTTGTTTCCCTTGCTGATGTTGTCAGGGATAATGAAGTTGTGGAGGCAACCTCCATTGTTAGTTCTTCTGCAAAATATATGTTCACATTTCTTCTTGCTAGCCTGTGAGTTCAATGCCATTCTGAATTTTTCCCAGGTGTTGGGAGTTTTTCCATTTTTGATGTACCTATGTATATATCAACAATCTTTCACATGCTTTAGCTCTTAAAGAGAAGGTGAACTCAATTATGTTCTTTGTTGTGATTGACATACACAGCAAGGTCCCTGCTTCTGCATTTTATTATGAAGATTAATATCTTTTTCTAGAGTTAGGCTCAGGATTATTTTTTTTTGTTTCATTTTACTATTTTGCAGAACATGCGGGGGTATCACCATCTAACCATACAGAAATTTTCAGAAACATGGAATTGGTGGTTTAAAGGTTTTTCTGTTTTAGCAAAAGAATAAGGGGACTGTTTGGTTATACAACCAGAAATTGCCGTTTTGCACAATCAGAAACATAGAACTGGTGTTTGAGTTTTTAGTAGGGCATCATACCATTTGGTTATAAAATTAGGAATCACCCTTTTCTTAAAACATTTGGTTATACAATTAGAAGTTTGTACCGCTCATTTCACACTGTCAAAATTTCAGGCCCGATGTTTGTTTCTAGGTCCCTTATCACTTTTTGACCCTGCAGTTTTCCTGTTACAGGTTAGAGCTTCAATCTGATGCAAGCCGTTGATTTTTCCTTCAGGATTGTAAACGATGAAGCCACATCTGGAGAGGAACCCCACCAGTAAACGACATTCATGGTGATGGGATAGTCATATTAGCCCAGAGAACTCAAAATGGCTTGCAGAAAATCTTGAAGGTGAGTTGAAAGTGTACGTGAATTTTTTTTATTGCATTGAGATGAGCATAAATATATGCTGTGCTAAATTTTTTGTTATATCTACTTTCCTTAGGACTTATAGATGTACATATGTATCCTAGTACAATTCCGTTATGGTTGTGCTATTGAACCGACTTATTATTGCCAACTGTTGTTCGTATTGCCATGTTGCCATAGGTGTAATAGTCTGATATGAATGTTCCATTGCTTTTTGAAAGGATAAAGAGAATGATGCTGTTATGTGCACCACCGGCTATTAGGAGATAAGCAGCCGCTAGCTGTCATAGCTTGTTAGGTCACCATAAGAATGGGATCTAGAGATGATAGTTTGTGGAGGTTCTTTAATCTAGGATCTCTATTGGATAGGATAGGATCTTTTAATATAGGATCTATAGTTAACCGTGGAGGTTATAAATAAGTGTAATCAGGGATTGAAGAAATTAAGGAATAGAATAGAAGAAATCTGTTCTGGGGCTTCCCCTGCGCCTCCAACCCCTTTGGGCGTCGTGAGCACCACGGCGCCAACTTTCGCCGCTGGATCAACGATCCTAGCATCTGGTATTTAGAGATGCCAGGCCCTCCTCTCACCGTTCTCCACATGGGCGTCGAACCTCTCATGGGCGCCGACCCCCTCAATGCGGCGAACCCCACATGGCCGTCGAACCCCACCAGGGACGACATAGCCAAGATGGTCGACGACCTGACTCGCACCGTCGTCGACCTCTCTGTTCGCCTCTCCATCTTGGAAAATCAGGCGACGCCGCCACCGTCGCCTGCTGTCACCGTTCCACCGGTGCCACCCTATGAGATGCGGGACTACGACACGACAGGGCTGCCGCCGCCAAGCGCGCCAAGCCGACCCAACACCCTAGCAGCAGAAGCCGTCGAGGTCACCATGGTCGCAGCAAGCCACCCCTTCATCTCCGTCAAAGCCCTAGAGGGCGGCGTGGCCACGAACTCGGTCGGCCTGCCGCCGATCGACATCGTCCAGGCGCCAACCCGCCCCGACTAGACCAGATGTGCCCACAAGTTGCTATCGGGCAACAAGCGCCAGCCCTACGCCGTCTCTCGCCACGCGGGCCACCAGACCTCGACGGAGGCCTCGATG
Source organism: Zoysia pacifica (assembly GCA_001602315.1). Taxonomy (NCBI): domain Eukaryota; kingdom Viridiplantae; phylum Streptophyta; class Magnoliopsida; order Poales; family Poaceae; genus Zoysia; species Zoysia pacifica. Next base: position 15,451 of record BCLH01000460.1, read on the forward strand.
CTCGTGACCACCGCCGCCCCTTCCCTCGTCTGGGTGCGCGACAAGCTCATCATCTCCGGCACTAAATCCAAGATCAGCAATGTGTTCCGCAACCTCCCTGCAGTTGATGTTGCCAACGTCCTCGCCCCTCCTGGCCACCTCGGGTGCCTTGTGATCTGGACCATGCGCGCCCTCAATGATGAGATCTTATATGTCCTTGTTGCGCCGCTTGACCGCATCAAAATACCTCGTGGCCGTCACCTTTCATGATTTTTTGAAGGGCACGGTGAAGTAGCGGTTCTCTAATCTGAACTTGAGTTGACGATGACTCCAAATGAAGCGAGGAAGGATGATGAGATCACATATATACCTTCGTAGCCTCCACCTTTCGATATTTCTAGAGGGCATGGTGACATGGTTGGTTTTGAATCTGTGCTTGAGTCGAGGACGACTTCAAATCAAAAAGAGGAGGATGATGAGATCACATACATACCTCCGTGGTCTTCACCTTTCATAATTTCAGGAGGGCATGTTAGAGTGGTGGTTTTTGCAATTTGAACTTGAGTCAAGGAAAACTCTAATTTAAGTGGGGGAGGATGATGTGGTCATCATATCTTTTGATGAGAATTTTAATGAAAATATTCACACACGGTGGATTTGGACTGTAGAAAAGTATAAACTTGCAACGGAAGCCACAACTTCATATGGAATACAATTTGGGTGTTTAAGTACATTTTGGAAAGCTTATGAAGTCTACGTTTGAATGGATCTAGCTCCATCTTTATATCATGTCGGAGTTAGTGTCAATCGTCATTTTTATACAGAAGGTGCTGCGTCACCCCAACTTGAGGCGTTGGCCTGTGTATCAAGTTGAGCTCATTTGGGGCGTGTCTTAAGGTTTGAGGACGACTCCAGCACCTCCGGTCGTCCTTCACCCTATTTAAAGGTCCCAGCCGCCACCAGAAACACTTAGCTTTTTTTTTATTATAGTTTAGCTTTTATGCAAACTTTTTGATTTCAGTTGTGTTCAATGACCACCTGTTAGATAGCTTTTGAGAACCTCACTTTTGAGAGATTTCAGTTTGCCTATCTTGTTTTTGCTTGTAAGAATTGATCTTCGTGATCAGGTTGATCTTGCTGTGCCGGCAAGGTCAATAACCATTCGGAGTTAGTTCTACAATTGCTAAGGTGCACACGACCTGTTTGTTTGTAGTCGGATCGTGACGGTCGACTCTAAAAAATTGATAGTTGTCACCTCACTGAAAGATCGGGTTCTTTAAGTCCTATCACTCAAGCAGCTCGAGAAGGATGGTCATTAGCCCTGACCACTACCCACGGCTTCAGAATGACCAAGCTTTCGATTACTCGAGTTTTATCGAGGCGAGGAGAGATAAGCAGCTGTTAGCTGCTATATTTTGTTAGGTCACCATAAGAATAGGATCTAGAGTTGATAGTTTGTGATGGTCCTTTAATCTAAGATCTCGATTGTATAGGATAGAATCCTTTAATAGAGGATGTATAGTTAGCCGTGGAGGCTATAAATAAGTGTAATCAGGGATTGAAGATATTAAGCAATAGAACAGGAGAAATCTGTTCTGGGGCTTCCCCTGCCAACTTTCTCTCGCTGCCGAATCAACGATCCTAGAAGATGCCGTGTGCATTTTATTGTAGCAGAATCTATCAGAGAACTAAAATGCTGATATTATTTATTATATATGCTTATGATTTATGGGCATTTAGAACATCTCATATATTGCTCACATTGCTTAACTGAGCATAAAAATGAAGTGATGGACTGATGGTGTCCTGCAGTTTTCCTGTTACAAGTTGAGCTTGAATCTGATGCAAGCAGTTGATTTTTCCTTCAGGATTGTAAATGATGAAGCCACATATGGAGAGGAACCCTACCAGTAAACGCCATTCATGGTGGTGGGATAGTCATATTAGCCCAGAGAACTCAAAATGGCTTGCAGAAAATCTTGAAGGTGAGTTGAAAGTGTACATGAATTTTTTTATTGCATTGAGATGAGCATAAATGTATACTGTGCTAAATTTTGTGTTATATCTACTTTCTTTAGGACTCATGCTCTAGATGTACATATGTATCCTGGTACAGTTCCGTTATGATTGTGCCATTGAACTGACTTATTGTTGCCAACTGTTGTTCGTATTGCCATGTTGCCATAGGTTTAATAGTCTGATATGAATGTTCCATTGCTTTTTGAAAGGATAAAGAGAATGATGCCGTGTGCATTTTATTGTCGCAGAATCTATCAGAGAACTAAAATGCTGATATTATTTATTATATATGATTTTGATTTATGGGCATTTAGAACATCTCATATATTGCTCACATTGCTTAACTGAGCATAAAAATGAAGTGATGGTGTCATATTTTGTACTAGATTGACTTTAGCTGGTCAGGGTTCTGGTGATTTGTTCAGTACCTCTTCATAGGCTGGGATTTGGTCAGTTTTAATTTTTTTGGCCC
>BCLH01000460.1:23434-37115 GCA_001602315.1 Zoysia pacifica
ATATATTTTTTTATTTTTTAGTAAAGAAATTGTTCTTAATATCTATGGATTAATCGTACATTTCCCTACAAGTGTTCTATTGTAAGTTTATATCTTTGTTTGTAATTGCAAGGCACAAACAATGGATGATGGGTTAATTTCCTCACATTGTACTTATAGATGGAAACCTCATGTTACATACTCCCTTTGTTTTTTAATTGATAATTTCAACTTTGACCATTCATTTTATTCAAAAAAAATTGCTCAAATGGATAAAATTTTAAGTTGTGATTCAAATAACTCTAATGATAAATCAAATTATATCAAAATATATGAAATTTATCAAAAAAATTTGAATAAGATAAATAGTCAAAGTTAAATTTAAAAATCAATTAAAGAACGAAGAGAATATGTTCTCATCTTTCAACAAATTGATTCATTTTTACCTCACTTTTTAATCAACGACTGAAAGGTCATACATCTTGAAATATCAGGCTTCATTTGTCATGTTACTCTGTATAGTGCTGCTCAAATCAAGATCACCATTATATCATATTTTCACTTCATTATATAGTCATTTATAAGATCCTGTAGCAACGCGCCGGTGAATCATTCTAGTTTTATAGAAAAGTAATACCTAGGTGCTCACAACGACTTCTGTTACACTTCGATTCAGGTACTATTGTCAGTAGCAAGATGGAATTGAACATCCTGAATGTTTTTACTGATCTATGTATGCATGTACATCTTGATTGAATTCTTCAAAATTTAGATTTTCTATTTTGTGAGAAAAAAGGTTATAGCAGATTCTTACTCATACAATTGCATCATTTTCACACTGTTGCAGTTGTCTATGGGTCGACTAAGTACCAATCAGAAAACACGTCCTTCCCACTCTGCACAAGGTACCTCTGTCGAGCATTGATCACTGTAGTTGTCCTCTTTGTATTGTAAATTCAGACGTTGTAGTAGTAAACTAAGAATGCCTGAAATTTTCTTTTCCTAATACAAGATTTTCTGAATTTTTCTTTTACTAATGCAATATTTCTCGGCTGATAACACCAAGGCTTCAAAGCAGCCTTCATACTGGACTCTGATCAACATGTTTTGGCTCATAAATCTCACTCTCTACCATGTCAAAAAGTCAGCCGCAAGTTCGTGTTCATACCACCTAACACAATACCTGAGTCGTCTTATACGAACAGGAGATTCAGCCTGTCCACCTGTGCCAGTTATTTCAAAAACACAACAAGCACAATACTTCTACGCATATTACCAAACCACAAGTTAATCCTTCTCTTATCTCGTGCTCCTACTGTATTCTCGTTTTACTTTATACTAGTGCAAGGCTCGTGCTCCGCTACGGACACAAGATGACTCGGTAAAATTCATTTTTTAAACCGTCTCCACGTAACTGTTCACATCGCTTATTAGCGCATACAAGATATGTTCAATAATATGCATGACACTATGCATTACACGTATTTATACAAAATATCAAAAAATATAATACAACTGTCCCTCCTAAATTTTGGTTTTGACGTTGGGAGTGCTTCCATTGTGAGATCATGTGCTGCCTAATCAAGGTAACAGAAAGTCCTTGAGTATCCAATAAGTTAACAGAAAATTTCATAAAAAAGGTGAACAGGAAGTAACTACTATGAAGCATGAACAATAGGAGATTTAATAGATATAATAGGTGTGGAATAAAGTGCAGGTAAAAGTCTCAGATCAGGAGACAACATATTTCAGGGGCATTAAGCATACTTCAGCTACTTACTTGCAACCCAGTAGGAGTGAACATATGCTGTAAAATCACCACTGTAGGAATCGTCACCTTCTTAGCATTATGTCCACCTAATTAGAGAAATTTTTCAGAGAGCAAACGAGGTTAAATTAAACTTTTTGCCAGTGCTCACTCGAGTGAAAAAAGAAAGTATTGTCCTAGAATGCATCCTATAATAATTCTGTCAAATCATTTTAACTTGATCCACAAGCACTGCAGATAATCACAAGATTAACAAGAGCAAATACATCAACACTGCAGATTTAAAGCATACCTCCTTTATTATTCCGCACTTGGAAAATACTTCCACAATCCGCAAAGAAATCTAGCATCAAGCCAAGCATTTTTTCTAAGAATAATCAGCTAATATATTGTGCCTCCTGTCACACCCGATTTTATGACTAAAACCGAATGACCCTTTATCTATGCTCAAGAATAAGTTTCATACATAAAGTGACTTCATAAATGGTAAAACAAAACAATGTCTCGAATAACTAACTATTACAAAAATAGACTAAGAGTTTTATCAAATTACAAACCAAACAGCGAAAACGAAACAAAAGCTTCTGGGCTCCACAGGCAGTTGACCGAATAGCTCGCCTAGACGTCGGCTCCAGGGTTTCTAAAGTTCTCCCAAGGTTCTCTCTCTACTGAGCAGCAATTATAAAAGTAAGGTTGAGTACAGAATGTACTCAGCAAGTGTGAGAAGCATATGACATGTGACAATTATCAAGAAATAGACAATATAGGTTTTAATTGCATAAAAACACATATTAGAGACACAATTCCTATTAAGCACCTAATTACTAAGTGAAAAACATCGCACCTATGAACAATAAAATAAGTAACAGAATCGAATCACAGTCTCCCACTGTGATTCACCAATCCAAACCAATACCAATACTATTACTAACTCCCGCTAATCATATGAGAGTCCATGCAATGCTCGTAACCGTGACCACAACTGTCAAGACAGTTTTACACTCTGCAGAGGTTATATAAATTTTCCTACGAGTAGTGATTTCATTTTCTGTTGCCAAGTGATTAAAAAGAATCTTCATGATGCATGTGCCGTCACACTCGCACACTTCCTTTGGTGTGAGGGCCAAGAGATCATTACAAGGCTTTTCTATGACTTTCACCAGCTTGTACGTGCTCACAAAAGTTTCACCCGTCGGGCACTAACCGAAACCCGAGAAGCCCCCTCTTGTGCCGAATGGTTCCCGGAAGTAACCCTCTCTTCACCACACATCTCTCTTCACGCGGATCCAGACGTAACCCGCTTTCCCCGCTCCGCCAGCTGGCACGCACATAACTGGTTTTCATCACTTACTACGCCAGACCGCGCCCATTCTTGACATCGTGGCTGAACGGAAACACATGGTGGTCGCTCTACGAACCGGTCCTTAGATTTGAGGAGTAACTTACCAAAGAACAGTGCTAGTAACCCTGCATACAGTCCTACACCAACCATATCGCCCAAATCATCACTATCCAAGTTGCTATTAATCTCCCATTAATCCTCGTGAAGCATGTATAATGATCCATTTAAATATTCTCAACCCGGCAGTAACAATCTAAGCATGTGATCTACCCAACATTAAAGTAAACTAAGGTGACAAAGCATAATGTGAAAAGCTAAGAATTTCTATTAATAGGTACGCAGTCAAGTTGACACAAGCATGCAAACTACAAGATAGATGTTTTGAAAATAGGCGCAAGATGGCCAAGGACACTTGCCTTGCTGCTCTTGAGAGTAGAAGTCGACGGTCTCGAACTCTTGTTGCTGAAAGTCTTCGACGAACTGCAGCTCCGGGACAAAGTCGCCTAACGTACAAGAACACAACAATCAAACAATTGCAACAAAACAGAACAAAATCAGTATGATGATGTCATGAATGCATATGTTATTCTGTTACGATCGTTTTGATATATTATTTGTTTCAATCGAAGTTACGGATCAAAAGTTATGGCATTTATAAGGTTCAGGGGCTAATCTGTAATTTACAAATTTATTGGAGGACTAAATTGTAATTACCAAAAAGTTCAGGGGCTAAAATTTAAATTTGTCATTTTGACAGAGACTAATTTGTAATTAAAATTAAGTGTAGGGGCTTTTCTGTAAAAGTGTCATAATTAGTTATTAAATAATTAATATAATTAATTATTAATAACTATTAATTAATTACTTTTAAACAAATTATTAAATAATTATTTTAATTATTTTCCAAATTATTGATTATATTATTATTGGAAAATCCAAAATTAATTAATCTAATATCCATTAATTTTAATTAAACGGTATGCTGACGTCATGCTGAGGTCGTGCTGACGCAATAAGAAATCTAATTTATTTTTAATTCTAATTCGAGAATTAATCTAGACCGTTGATTTCAAAATGAACGATTCTGATTATTCGGGTCACGTGGCTCAACGTGGAGTGTCGGATCTCGATCTGATGGGTGAGGTCAGTTGGGCGACGTGGCTCACTGTGGATGGTTGGATTTTGATCGGGCGGCTGTGATTTAAAAGGAGGGGCGGGGTTGGCGTGAACCGTCCGATTTAGATCAAACGGCCGAGACTCGGCTCGGTCGATCGGCCGGCGTGGCCGAAGGCCGACGCGGCGGCGCCATGGTTGGTGTCCTCCGGTGAGCTCGCCCCAGCTCACCGGGGCTCGAATCTCGGCGTGGAGCGGTTCAAATGAACGAGGAGGACGAGGGGCTCATCGGGGTGGGGTCAGAGAAGGTCGAGGGTGGCCGGAGAGGGGTCCTCGTCCGACGAGGTGTTGACGACGAGGTTCGACGGCGTTGGGGATGTGCTTCGGGCAGCGACGCTCGACGTGAAGTGGTCGGGCGGTGGTGGCGCGACGCGGGGGAGCTCGGCACGGGGTTGACGAGCTCTGGAGGCTGTTGGTGTGGCGACGCGACGGTGGCTTGGGCGAGGTGCTCGGGTGAGAGGGAGAGAGGGCCGAGGGGAGTTTAAATAGGGGGAGAGGAAGTCGTGGCCGAGTCGAGGGCGGCGTGGGGCGATCCCCGCGGAGTTCGGGTGGCGGTTGCGGTGCATGCGCGCGGGACGCGGCGGCAGTTGCGGCGCGGCGGCGCGNNNGCGCGGGAGGGAGAGGCTGGGCCGACACGGGAGGGAAGGGAGAGAGGGGGGAGGGGAAAGAGGCCCAGGAGCGTTTCTCTTATTTTATTTTATTTTCTTTTCTTTTCTTTCTTCCTTTAATCCTTAATTCTATTAATTAATTCTTAAGCTTGCTGATTACTATTTATTCATTCCATTAATTCTTTAAATTATATGCAATGACATGAAATGCTATGCACTCCTAGCAATTCATTTATTTAAAAGAATTTTCCACACTAGTCTAAATTGTGAAATACATTAAAATTTTGAAATTTTAATATTTGAAATAGGTTGAAATTTTGGGTGTCACAAACCTACCCCTTTAAAATAAATCTCGCCCTCGAGATTCAGAAGAATTGGGAAATAGATCAGGATATTCTGCTCTGAGCTCATCTTCATGTTCCCAAGTGGCTTCGTCTTCAGAATGGTGACTCCACTGAACTTTACACATCTTGATAATCTTGCTTCGAGTCACCCATTCGGCAGTTTTTAAGATTCTGATAGGTCGTTTTGAATATGACAGATCCCCATCTAGATCTAATTCCTCAATCGAAAGCTGCTCTTCCGGAACTCTTAAGCACTTCTTCAATTGGGATACGTGAAACACATTATGCACATCTGACAATTGCGGCAGTAATTCTAGTTGATATGCAATTTCTCTTTTCCTGTCTAAGACTTTGAATGGCCCAATGTACCTTGGTGCTAACTTCCCTTTAACCTTTAATCTGCGAAGGCCTTTTATTGGGGAAACCTTAAGATACACAAAGTCTCCAACCTTTAAAGCTAGATCTCTTCTATTGTCCGCATAGCTCTTCTACTTTGATTGCGCAATTTTCAAATTTTCCCGTATATGTTGCACTTGTTTTTCTGCCTCCTTCAGTATCTCTGGTCCAACACTTGGCTTTCTCCAGTCTCATTCCAAAACAATGGCGTCTGACACTGTCGCCCATAGAGTGCTTCAAACAGTGACATTTGCAAACTGGCTTGATAGCTGTTGTTGCATGAGAATTCTGCATAGAGGAGACTCTTGTCCTAGCTTTTACCATACTTTAGAACACAAGCATGTAACATATCTTCCAATATACCATACTTTAGAACACAAGCCTAACATATCTTTTAATATCTGATTGGTCCTTTCTGTCTGTCCATCTGTTTGAGGATGGTAGGCCGAGCTGAAATTCAACTTGGTATCCATAGATTCATGCAGCTTTCCTCAAAACTTCGAGATGAACTGTGTTCCTCTGTCGAATACTATTTTCTTTGGTACTCCACGCAAACAAACAATCCTTGCCATATACAACTCTGCTAACTTTGCTTCAGTGTAGGTTATTTTAACCGAAATAAAGTGAGCAACCTTAGTCAATCGATCCACAATGACCCATATAAAGTCATACCCGGCTTAAGTGCGAGGTAACCCGACTATGAAATCCATTCCAATTTCTTCCCACTTCCATTCTGAAATCTTTAATGGCTGCAGTAATCCGACAGGCTTCTGATGTTCTGCCTTTACCCTCTGACAAGTATCACATAATGCTACATATTTCGTCACATCTCTTTTCATGCCATACCACCAATATTTAGTTTTCAGATCTTGATACATTCATGCCATACCACCAATATCTAGTGTAGGCTGAATCGTGGGCCTCTTAAAATTAAGTCACGGATCGGTTTCTGATTAGATATACAAATTCTCTTTCCTAACCATAAGGTGCCTCTGGCATCCAAGGTGAAATCACTTGTCTTATTATCTCGGATGAGCTGCTTGATCTCGCTGATCTTTTCATCCTCTAATTGTCTTTTACGAATTTTCTCTTCCAAAGTTGATTCAACTTCTATAGTGACTGCCTCTGTACCATTGACTATCCCCAGATTGAGCTTTTCAAACTCTTTACTCAACTCTTGTGATCTCACTGGCTACCGCCATGTTACAGTGTCGCTTTCGACTCAATGCATCTGCAACCACATTAGCTTTTCCTAAGTGATAATTGATTCTCACATATAGTACTTGATCAACTCTAACCATCGACGTTGCCTTAGATTCAAATCTGTTTGTGTGAATATATACTTTAGACTTTTATGATCCGTGTATATTTCACATCGATGTCTAATGAGATAGTGTCTCCATATCTTCAAAGCATGAACCACTGCGGCTAACTCATGAAATCATGAGTAGGATAGTTCAACTCATGTTTCTTCAATTGACGCGAAGCATAGCACACAACTTGACCTTGCATCAATACACATCCCAGACCTTGACGAGAAGTATTGCAATAAATGTCAAACCTCTTAGTAATGTCTGGCAGAATCAGCACTGAGGCCGATGTCAATCTTTTCTTAAGTTCCTCAAAACTGGTCTGACATTCCTTTGACCACTTGAACTCTTTACCTTTCTCTAGCAATCTAGTCATTAGCTTGACTATTTTTGAGAAATCTTTTATGAACATACGGTAGTATCCTGCCAATCCCAAGAAACTGCGGATTTCTGACACATTCTTTGGCGGCATCTAATTCACTACCTCTTTAACTTTGCTTGGATCAACTGCTACTCCTCCTACGAATATAATATGTCCAAGAAAACTAGCTTTTCAAAAACTTAGCATACAGCTTATTTTCTCTGAGCTTTTCAAAAACTAGCTTTAGATGTTGCTCATGTTCTGCTTCATTCTTGGAGAATACCAGGATGTCATTAATAAATACTACCACGAATTTGTCCAAGTATTTCATGAATACCTTATTCATCAGGTACATAAAGCAGGGGCATTGATCAATCCGAATGACATGACTGTATACTCGTACAATCCATATCTGCTTTTGAATGCAGTCTTAGGTATATCCGATTATCTGATCTTTAGTTGATGATAACCTGACCTCAGGTCAATCTTTGAGAATACTGACGCTCCTTTTATCTGATCAAACAAATCCTCAATCCTTGGCAAAGGATACTTGTTCTTAATAGTAACTTCGTTCAAGTATCTATAATCTACACACATCATTTAGGTTCCATTCTTCTTCTCCACAAAGAGTACTGGCACTCCTCATGGCGATGAGCCAGGACGAATGAATCCTTTTTCTCGAAGCTCTGTGATTTGCTTCTTAAGCTCTACTAGTTCATTTACAGGCATTCTATATGGTCTCTTAGATATATGTGCTGTCCCTGACAATAGTTCAATCAAGAATTCAATATCACGGACAGGTGGCATACTTGGCAATTCTTTTGGAAACATATCTGGATAGTCGCGAACAACTCGTATTTCCTCAATCATTCTGTCTTCCATCTAGTCGATCACACATGTTGGTCCCGTTGTTCCTGCTGTTACAAACTCAACTTTCATCCCCTCCTTACTGGTCAACTGTACTGTCCTTCTCGCACACTGAATCACTCCATCATACTTTCTCAACTAATCCATTCCAAAGATGATATATATCCCCTTTCACTCCAGAATAATAAGGTTGGCTATGAATTCTACCCCCCTTATTTTCAAACTTACATTTGGGCATAAGTGTCTACTCATTACTCCTCTAAAAGAAATAACCAACATAGCGCGAGTCATAAGAATTATAGGAATCCTAAATTTTGCAACAAAACCTGATGCTATGAATGAATGCGATGCTCCAGAATCAAATAAAACAATAGCAGGTTTAGAGTTTGCAAGGAACATACCCATCACAACTTCTGTAGCTTGCTGTGCTTCTTCACTGGTCACATGATTCACCTTGCCATAGATGTAGTTGAACTGACCTGGATTATTTCTCTGATTGAGCTTCTGAGCATTTCCCACTGGCTGTGTAACAGCTTTGTTCGGACAAGAATTGACATAGTGTCTCGACAAACCACACTTAAAGCATGTACCTCGAACACCGACTGCATTAGCCCCAGTAACTGGCTTGTTATTGTTCTGCTGAGCTGAAACTGTAGGACGAGGCGCTAACTGATTCTCAGTACGTGGCATCTGAGGTGGATTGGGACGAGCTGCCTGAAAGGTTGGCTTCTGTGCCTGCATTTGAAAGTTAGGGCGTGGAATCTGCATCTGTAGCTTCCCAGCATACGGCAGACGATACATCGGTCCCTGTGGTGGCATCATACGAGGGCAAACATTGGCATTAGAAGACTGTCCATTGAATGACATCTTCCTCTTGCCCTCACGATCAATCTCGATCTTCTAATTCTCAAGAACAAGAGCTTTGTCAACCAGCTTCTAAAAATTCATGTAGTCATTACTCATGAGCTGTATTGGAGTTCATGGTTCAGACCATCAAGAAACAGCTCTTGCTTCTTCTCATCTGTGTTCACATCCTCTGAGCATACCTTGACAGTTGAGTGAACTTGTTGAGATGCTCACTCACTGACATTCCTCCTTGCTTCAGATTCTGAAACTCGTTCTGCTTCAGTCTGATGGTCTCAGCTGGTACATAGTGATAGCGAAAGTTGGTCTTGAACTCATTCTAGGTGATGCCTATGGTATTATTAGTGTGAGCACTGCAATAAACATCCTACCAGTCTGCGGCAGCTCCAGTCAACTGATGCGCTGCGAAGAGAACCTTCTTTCGATCACTGCACTGCACTATATCGAGCTTCTTCTCAATTGACTTGAGCCAGTCATCAGCTTTCAAAGAATCTTTAGCTTGAGAGAAGGTGGGTGGCCGAGTCCTCAAAAACTCGCCCAGCTTGTACTGTCCCTGTCCCTGTGGTACTGCACCCTGATTCTATTGCATCTGAGTGAGAGTCTGCATCATACTCTGCATAAGCTGATTTTGCATGGCTAGGATCTGAGTAAACAGTCCAACAAGTCCATCATTGTTATTGTTGTTGTTGCCACCTTGGTTGTTCAGGGAAATCTGGATGTTCTGGTTCGGGTTCTAGTTGTTCTGGTTGCTCTGGTTGTTCTGGCTGGATCCTTACTCAGCTGCAGTGCGTCTGATGTAAACCATCTGATGTAGCGAAAAGAAGAGAGACGATTGGTGATCAAAATAGAAGAGAGAATAAAAAATCCCAACTATATGCATCAAAGTGACACGAAAACAAGGATTTACTCGACTGAGAAAAAGATGAGGCTATGAACAAGTGCTGAAGCATTTCATTGCTCACATCACACACTAACAAAGCTTACTCAAGCACACTAACAAAACCTACACAAGCACACTAACACAAAGCACACTCCTATAAATTAAACGATCTTAATCGAACCTGAAGACTCCTAACAAGAGAAATTTCTATTACATCTTAAGGCAAAGACTCTATACTCCTAATCCCGGATAAAGCGCTAAGGCGGCGAGACAACTGAAGGCTGAAAACTGATAGTAGTGACTGACTGAGAAGAACTTGGTGGTGGTGAAGAGTTAGTCCGGTGTTCGTTAGTCACACCAAGTGCTTCTTCGAGCTCCACGCGAAGATAGTCAATCTTATCCAATGCAGCACGATACTGATGGCAGACCCTTAGCATTGCTTCGTCCCTCTTCCGTTGAGCTGGGCTGGCATTCGGATCTTCCTTCACGAATCCCAGAATCTTCCTCGAACCCGACGTCCTGCAAGGAAAGTGGCGAAACCTCGAGTGGTGGAGCTTGTGCCGGTACCGATGAGCCATGCTAGTAGTGGCAGCCCATATCGCATCTGTAACTGCTTCTTGCTCACTGACCCTCGAAACTGGGCTGACGTGACTACTAAACTCGTGGTTCCCGTCGTAGATCTTCAACTCAACCATCCACTCATCCCAATTTGGTATGGAGATGACTTGATGGGTGAAGGATAGCACCGTTTGCAGGTCAATCTTGTCCATCATTGCCTTGAGATCCTCGGTGGCTTGTCCTCCAAGCTCTTCATTGGTGTGGAACTTCCTGCACATGTGGCGTCATGGTCCTCCCTCCTCTTCGAGCGTTCTTGAGAATGGAGATGGGATGTACTCTTGCTCTTGTGGCTCCTCCTGTGGTTCTTCTTTTTGCAGCTCCTTCTCTTTTGGCTCTTTTTCCATGAGTTCCTCTTCTTCTGGTTCAAACTCTTCCGGTGCCGCTGAAGGTGCTTAAGAGGCGCCTTGCTCGTTGTAGACGTTCGACCCGTGATGTTCTTCTCCCTCGGAGTCACTGAGTAAGGCTCTCCCTCACATTGGCTGCACTCCGGGTCCGTCTTTTAGCTCAATGGGTGGTGGAACTGACGTTGACCTCTTTGCAAATCTCCTTGCTATCGGTCCCATTGGCCTTCCTTTCAATCTTGTAGCTTTCCTTGCTGTGTACCTGATTCTCGCCATCTAAAATTTTAGAAACACATGGGTTAGAAAACAAATAGATATGGATAAGTAATAAATGAATATTTGCAAATACTTTGGTAAATAGTTTTGAAATTGATCCTAGACGTCCGTTCTATTCTAGACTTGCATTCTACGGTCAACATGGCTCTGATACCACTTCTGTCACACCCGATTTTATGATTAAAATCGAATGACCTTTTATATAAGCCTAGGAATAAGTTTCATACATAAAGTGACTTCATAAATAGTAAAACAGAACAATGTCTCGAATAACTAACTATTACAAAAATAGACTAAGAGTCTTATCAAATTACAAACCAAACAGCAGAAACGAAACGAAAGCTTCTGGGCTCCATAGACAGTTGACCAAATAGCTCGTCTAAATGTTGGCTCCAGGGTCTTCAAAGTTCTTCCAAGGTTCTCTCTCTACTGAGCAGCAATTATAAAGGCAAGGTTGAATACAAAATATACTCAACAAGTATGGGAAACATATGACATGTGACAATTATCAAAGAATAGACAATATAAGTTTTAATTGCATAAAAGCACACATTAGAGACACAACTCCTATTAAACACCTAATTACTAAGTGAATGACATCGCACCTATGAACAGTAGAATAAGTAACAGAATCGAATCACAGTCTCTCACTGTGATTCACCAATCCAAACCAATACCAATACCATTACTAACTCCCGCTAATCATGTGAGGGTCCACGCAATGCTCGTAACCGTGAACACGGCTGTCAAAACAGTTTTACACTCTGCAGAAGTTGTACAAATTTCCCCACGAGTAGTGATTTCATCTCCTGTTGCTAGGTGATTAAAAAAAATCTCCATGATGCATGTGCCGTCGCACTCGCACACTTTGGTGTGAGGACCAAGAGATCACTACAAGACTTTTCCATGACTTCCGCCAGCTTGTACGTGCCCACTAAAGTTTCACCCGTCGGGCACTAACCGGAGCTCGAGAGGCCCCCTCTTGTGCCGAATGATTCCCGAGAGTAACCCTCTTTTCACCACACATCTCTCTCCAGACGGATCCAGGCGTAACCCGCTTTCCCCGCTCCGCCAGCTGACACGCACAGAACTGGTTTTCATCACTTACTACACCAGGCCGCGCCCATTCTTGACATCGTAGCTGTACGAAAACACATGGGTGTTCACTCCACGAATCGGTCCTTAGATTTGGAGAGATAACTTACTAAGGAACAGTGCCAGTAACCCTGCACATAGTCCTACACCAACTATATCGCACAAATCATCACTATCCAAGTTGCTATTAATCTCCCATTAATCCCATTAATCTACCCAACATTAAAGTAAACTAAAGTGACAAGGCATAATGTGGAAAGATAGGAATTTCTATTAATAGGTACGTAATCAAGTTGACACAAACATACAAACTACAAGATAGATGTTTTGAAAATAGGCGCAAGATGGCCAAAAACACTTGCCTTGCTGCTCTTGAGAGTAGAAATCGACGGTCTCGAACTCTTGTTGCTGGAAGTCTTCGACGAACTGCAGCTTCGGGACGAAGTCGCCTAACGCACAAGAACACAAACAATCAAACAATTGCAACAAAACAGAACAAAATCAGTATGATGATGTCATAAATGCATAGGTTATTCAGTTACGATCGTTTTGATATATTATTTGTTTAAATCGGAGTTACGGATCAAAAGTTATGACATTTATAAGGTTCAGGGGCTAATCTGTAATTTACAAATTTATTGGAGGACTAAATTGTAATTACCAAAAAGTTCAGGGGCTAAAATGTAAATTTGTCATTTCGGCAGAGACTAATTTGTAATTAAAATTATGTGTAGGGGCTTTTCTGTAAAAGTGTCATAATTAGTTATTAAATAATTAATATAATTAATTATTAATAACTATTAATTAATTACTTTTAAACAAATTATTAAATAATTATTTTAATTATTTTCCAGATTATTGATTATATTATTATTGGAAAATCCGAAATTAATTAATCTAATATCTATTAATTTTAATTAAACGGTATGCTGACGTCATGCTGAGGTCGTGCTGACGCAATAAGAAATCTAATTTATTTTTAATTATAATTCGGGAATTAATCTAGACCGTTGATTTCAAAATGAACGGTTCTGATTATTCGGGTGACGTGGCTCAACGTGGAGTATCGGATCTGGATCTGATGGGTGAGGTCGATTGGGCGACGTGGCTCACTGTGGGCGGTTAGATTTTGATCGGGCGGCTGTGATTTAAAAGGAGGGGCGGGGTTGGCGTGAACCGTCCGATTTAGATCGGATGGCCGAGGCTCGGCGCGGCCAGAGACCGACGCGGCGGTGCCATGGCTGGCGTCCTCCGGTGAGCTCGCCCGAGCTCACCGAGGCTCGGATCTCAGCGTGGCGCGGTTCAAACGAACGAGGACGAGGGGCTCACCTGGGTGGGGTCGGAGAAGGTCGGGGGTGGCCGGAGAGGGGTCCTCGTCAGCGAGGTGTTGACGGCGAGGTTCGGCGGCGTCGGGGATGTGCTCCGAGCAGCGGCGCTCGACATGAAGTGGTCGGGCGGT